>CAUYQV010112913.1:0-21318 GCA_963574575.1 Galagoides demidoff
GCTTGAGCCCAGGAGTTGGAGGTTGCTATGAGCTGTGATGCCATGGCACTCTACCCAGGGGGATAGCTTGAGGCTCCGTCTCAAAAAAAAAAAAAAATTTAGTAGGAAAACATTACATATTATATCTAAAGACTCAAAACCTAATCTCCTTATGTACAATTCACATTTTCTTTCTTCATTTACAAATGGTATATCATTAGAATATCACCCGTATATCCAACACTTCAGGTACAAACCTACTAAGGTTTGAGGTTAGTAACCATCTCAGGGCCCAAGTCAGGTGCCTCTCTGCAAATCAACATATCACGGCCCTGCTTTGTGTTGCTATAAAGCTGAAAACTTGTTAGTGGACATGAGAAGCAACTTTGGAGGTAGAAACTCTTCAGTGCAATGTTAGCCATAGTCCATCTAATTTGTCTGACGGGCAATTGCCTGTACAGAGATCACCGTTCTGCCAGGCCCAGGGCCATCTCCTGCTCTTCCACAAGGGGGCCTGAATGAGGCACTTTACTGAAGTCAATACCAGGACAGGCATACGGAGACAGAGTCAGCAGTCCAACTCACTGCTTTTTAAGAATAATTTTTTCCTGCCAGTGTCATCCTATTCCACGTAAACCTCCTCAGATTCGGGATAGACTTACACATAAAACAATATAGGATAGTGGTAAGAGTTTGGCTTCTGGGGAGGACTGTCTTAGCTTAAATCCTGAACCTGTCACTAACTAAGTGTCCTAAGAACTTGAGTCTCATGACCTGGGACATTCATCTCTGTAATAAATTGTGATGTGCAAATCCATCTCATAGGGCTATGGTGCAGATTAAGGATTTGGTTTTTTTAGATTGTTTAGAACAGGGTTTGCTAACTTTTATTATTAATGTTTTCTTAATTGAATGCTTTTCTGTTGTTCAGTTATGAAGCCCAGAAATCATGCTGTCACCCTAATACCCTCTTAGGTCTAAAATTTAACAGCTGTCTAGTTCCATCTGAACATCTTGTTAATGCAACTCTTTTTTCTTTTTACTCTGCTTGTCTTATGGGCTCCTTGCTGTCTGTACCACCCTGATGGAGTTTATTATACATCATACTACTCCTTTTTTTTTTTTTTTGACCAAGTCTCACCCTGGGTAGAGTGCCATACCATCATCATAGCTCACAGCAACTTCAAACTCTTGAGCTCAAGTGATCCTCTTGCCTTAGAGTCCCAAGTGACTGGGACTACAGGCGTGTGCCCTTACTCCCAGCTATTTTTAGTAGAGAAGAGATGTTGGTCTTTCTTGGGCTGGTCTTGAACTCCCGAGTTCAAGCAATCCACTCTCCTTGACTTCCCATACCACTAGAATTACAGGTGTGAGC
Source organism: Galagoides demidoff (assembly GCA_963574575.1). NCBI lineage: Eukaryota > Metazoa > Chordata > Mammalia > Primates > Galagidae > Galagoides > Galagoides demidoff. The sequence continues at coordinate 1,355 of CAUYQV010112913.1, forward strand.
CACCAGGGCCAGCCTACATATTCCTCTGTATTGGTTATTCTTTGCTTTCCTGTTTTTTTGTTTTGTTTTTTTCCATTAAGGTCTTTTCTTTGCAGTCTTTACCTCACCTACTATTGATAATAATACATATAACATATATAATACATAATTCATACTAATTCATCAAATTTCTATTTATTTTATTTATTTATTGAACATATTAGTAGTGCCTATTGCCTGATAGGCATCCAGTAAAATAACTACAATATACAACAGAAAAAGCTGTAATAAATTTATGAGGAATTATACTGGCACAAAGGAAGTGGTAGTAACTTGTCTTAAAAGAACCAGAAAAAGCATTACAAAGCATATTCTTCAATAGCATTTTGAGGATAACTAGGAGGTTTCCAGATTCATAAAAGTAGTAGGAAAAGGAAAGAGAAAAAATACGCTTCTTGGCTCAGAACCATAAAAAGAAAATGGGAAAGTTTTGAGAAACCACTAGGTAGTATGACACTGGGTGAGGCCTAATAATAATAATCTTAATTAAAAGCTTCCTACATATCCTAAGTTTTTAGGGCTGAATATACTTTATTCCTTCTGCTCACAATGACCTTAAAGAGTATACAAAATTAGTCTAGTGTTACAGGTGACAGGACAGAAGATCTGAAATGTAATAAGTTTGGTAAGAAACACAGGCAGACCTGAAATCCCAGCCCAATTGGTCACCATGCCTAGACTAATTCTTTTATCCAGCCCACTGCTGTATCATGGGCTCTTGTAAGCCATCCAGGTGCACAGATTTAGCAGAGAGAGACAGAGAGAGGGACAGAAAAGGAGATATCTTAATGGAGCTGTCTCTGCATTCTAATAACAGGTACCAGTAAGAAGAAAATTATACTATGCTTCAGAGACTCAAATTAACTTTAGACCCTAGATGTGAATTCAAGTGATTGTTTATTTAGTACTTATGGTATTCTAACTACTTTGATAGGACCTAAGGATACAAAAAGTAAGATATGGTCCTTGATTTCAAATAACTCTCAGTATATTACAATGGAATCCCAGAGAAATAACAAGTGAGTCCTATATTCTAATTTTATTTTGCTACTCACTTTAAATCAGCCTAGGATTAACTTAATTAAATATTATTGTACTGCATTTTTCATAAATGAATGAGGAATGGTAGTCTATATTATACGCGTGATTATTTTATTTTGATACAAACTTCTAAAAATGTTAGAGAAACATAAATATATACACTAAAAGTGCTATGAGACATCAAGCTAGAAAAAATGTTTAAAGAATCCTAATATTCCTAAGAATTCCAACTATAGCAAAATTTCTAGTATATTCTAAGATCCCAAATCTTCCAGTAAATTAATAATAATCAGTAGAGAGAAGATCCTTGGTGAGGTTATCTGAGTACTCCCGACAAAAACAAGTTCTCCACAAATTAGAGGCTGCAAAGACACACAACAGCCTCTGCTTCTTCCCAGAATTTAACTTAAATATTCTTCTGAGATGTCTGTTTGTGTTTATGTATTTGCGTTACCCATTCAGCAGAGATACACAGTGCCATACAATTGGACACACCTCCAAAGAATCATACGTAGTGAATGCTCATTAACAAGCAAGTAAACTGGAAAAATACCACACGGAATATGTAAGTAAGTGATAATACAGGAAAAAAATTCTTGGAATAATATTTGCTTAGTAACTGCTTGTTAAGTAAATGAATATTATTTCCTAATATAATTTGGTAGAATATTCATTTAGTATTTTTAAATTTTAATCATCGGGAAAAGGCTTTTAGCATTTTGCTGCCACATATAGAAAAATTTACAGATCAATTAGAAACTTTTAAAATCTTTAACCACTGAATATGATTTGAGTTGCAGTATTTAATCACTGAAATACATATTAGGCTGTTTATTTCATGTGTTGTTACAAGTAACCTGGGCTGAGATGAGCTTTCCTAAACCTTTTATGTCTAGGACACATCATTCGAGTCATCGATTTTAAATTCTTACACTCAACTGCAAATAAAAAAAATAAAGGCTATATTTTTCAGGCTCCAAAAGTTTGTTTTAAATCCAGGTCAGGTTGGTGAATCCCATGATATGTGTAAATACACAGTAACAATTTCTCCTCTGATTATAGCTAGGCTCTTTCTCTTACTTTTGGGTCACAGTTATATCTTACATAATCCAGCAGAGGGTGCTTCCTTTTTAGGGTTGCATTGGAAATAAATATCGTCAGCAAAAAGTTAAACTCTTTTCATATTTTTTTTCTCAGCAGTTAATTAATTAAATCACATCTTGCAGTTTTATTCATTTTCAGAGGTGTCCCAAAGATAATTAATCATCTTCCATGGACCACCACAGCTTTAACCAACAAGGACCGTAGTAACGACGTCTGTCCCTTTCACATGCTTTACTCTGGTTTGTCTTTGGTCGGAAGTTATGATCCCAAAGTTCCGGGTATTTTCAACATCGAGAAGTTTTTGCTTAACAGTGTATCTTCCACTCTGGGAGACATAAAGGAATTGTTGCTACACTCACAAAAACTATGCTTTCTTTGTTTTTTTGTTTCTTTAAAACACACACACACACACACACACACACACACACATACCCCTGGCCATGTTTAGCATAGATGGAAATGTAACCTCCTCTAAAGAGCAAAATGGACAGTTTTCAAGCAGTTCACTTAAACGTGTGGCCCTATTTCCAGATAGATAACAGGAGTTCTTCAAACTGTCATCTCAGAAGGCTTTTAGGATGATCACAGCAATTTTTTAAAAATCCTTTTTCAGCCAGTCACCTAGCTCTGAAGTCGCTGGCCTTGTACAGAAGGTTCTTCTGCTAAGGAATTCAAGGCTCTCGGAATGCCTTTGAGTCACACTTCTCAGAAAAGACAACCACAGACATACAAAGGAGAAAAGTGAAATGGCCTCAGCTATCAGGCTATCTTCATAAGTACTACTTTATATATGATAGTATGGTTACATGAAATAAATAGGAGGTTGTATTTCCAAGAATACTTTGCAAGCAGACAGAATTTGTTTTGAATATGTTCTTGCATTCCAGCCTTTTTCCTTTAGAAGTTGTACACTTATGTGGAAGATTGGCCTTTCTGGAAATATAACTTAGTAGGATAAGTTCTGGATCTTTGCATGCTGAGCTAGCCCATATTGGAAGCAAAACAGAAAGCGGAGAGAATGAGTTGGTTTGGGTAAGCAAATGTTTTGTACCTGTGTAAAAGAAAACTGAGTATAGCTCTAACTTTAAATCTCATTAGAAAATACACTGATTAGCTATAGGACCTCATTGATCGTTCAAGTAACAGATGGACATGCCACAATGAAATATTTCCCCTTTTTATTTACAAACAAAAGAAGATTTTTGTGTGGGCAGAAATTAAAACGTTACTGAAGCACTGACTGCTTAAGCTTGAATTCTTTCATTTTAACGCAGACCATTTATTATGTACAATCAACATCTTTAATATTTTTGCATGGTTTGGATATATAATCCATAATATTTTGTGATTTCTCTTCAAATGGGTTGGTTTCTTCAGAAAGAATCATGTAACCACAACATAATGAGTTCATTAACTACAGAACAAAAGCTTTTTCTTCTGTCTTAGACAAAACTTGTTTCTAAAACACAAGCCACACAAGCCTCATTTTTAGGACCATCTGCCTTGTCCTGGATGGTTATTTTATTGTAAGAATGTATTTATCATTTTTTGTAATACCAAAAAGTCCTGACAAAACATTAAAAGGGCAATGGAGATAAAATGTGCTATATGTTATTAGGTTGTTTTGTAAATATTGTAGATTCACCAATAAACTTTGGCAAAGCATACTATTTCTACAAAGAAGAACCACCAGTCTGTTTGGACTGATAGCTACATTAGACAAGAAACTCAAATCATGCTGTAGACAAATGCTTTAGAGAATCATATTCAAACAGTTCAAAATGTATTGAATTAAAATACATTTTAAAAGTTTTTAACTAAAAGTAAGTGAAATTTTCAAGACTATTGCCCACACTATTCTTGGCTTACAGAATGATATTAAAATAAACTCTACTGCCTACACTTATCACTTCCCAGCACAAGAAACAAGAAGTGAGAAGAGTAAAATGGAAAGAACCCATGGAGAAGTCCCAAAGGTTACAAACTTACAGTCTGCAAGAAGAGTTTGTCCCATGGGGGTATGTAATATTTTTATGCTGATTCATATATAATGAGTTGCTGAGTCATACTGGTTGCTGTGATAAAATGAATAATGTCTTCCCCAATATGTCCATGTTCTAATGCCTGGCACCTGTGAATGTTGCTTTACACGGCAAAAGGGAGTTTGCAGATGTGATTAAGTCAAGGATCTTGAGACAGGGAGATGATCTTGGATTGTCAGAGTTGGCCTAATGCAATCAGATGAGTCCGTATAAAAGGATAGTACAGGAGTCAGAGTTGGACAGAAAAATGTTGGTAACAGAAGCTGAAGAACAGAGAAAGATTTCAAGAGGCTATTCTGCTGGCTTTGATAAAAGATGGGACTTTTGGCAAATGCAAGCAACTGGATTCTTTCCTTGAGCCTGCGGAAGAAACAATAACCATTTTAGACTTCTTACTTCCAGAATTCTAAGAGAATGAATGTATATTGTAAGTAAAAATGTGTTAATTTGTTATAGCATCAATAAGAAGCCAATACAGTTAGCTACAGTTAATTATAACAAAACTTCCCTTAAACACTCGGGTTTATTTATGTATTTATTTATTTTTATCCTCTTTAGAACTGGAAAACCTGATGACAGCAGAGTGTCACCATCTCTTCCCAGCAATGCCTGGTTGCATCTGTACCCTTTAGAAGTGAGGTCCCTAGTCCACCAAGGGCTCTATACCACCCTATGTTTTCTTCTCTTAAATTGCTAGTAGATATTCAAGTTTAAGATCCTGTTACATAGAATCTTACATTTTGCATTTTACTTAATGTTCATTTTGTGCTTGGTTGTTTTTAAGAATTATACCTGCTTTTTAAAAATGGGATTCTCTTAACTTATCTATCCTAATGTTTTTGTTTGTTTGTTTGTTTGCAGTTTTTGGCCGGGGCTGGGTTTGAACTCACCACCTTTGGCATATGGGGCCAGCTCCCTACTCCTTTGAGCCATAGGTGCTGCCCCATCCTGAAAATTTTTATTTCAATTTACTTAATCATTTTCCACCATTGTCCTATTTTGTCTTTCCTTTAAGCTTTCAATCTGACCATTGTCCCCTCTTGATGATCCATAATTACATCATTTTTAGCTACATCATTTGTGTTGAGTGAGCTGGATTCTGGGAGTATGTGGATACAACCAATGCTGCTCTTCCTTACTGCTAGCCAGCTCATCTGCTATGTCTTCATGATATCGCAGACATATTAGTATTCTTGAGTATTCACACATAGTTTCAGATCCCAGACACTGAAATGTCCAGTCTAGTCCAATGTTAAGCCTTTCCATTTTTTACTTGCAAGTTTGGTTGACTCTAGGCTGCACTGGGAATAGGATTATATATAAAAGACAGGATCACCCCTCCCTCTGGAGCCACTAAGGGGAGGGAGGTCATTCATTCCCTGGCCTTTTCCACCTTGGTTTCTTAACTATCAAATTTCATGGTCCTCAACCTACTAACATTCTGTGTCACACTGAAGATGGCTAATCACTTGTTTCTTTTTTAAAACTGTTATTCTATTGGATTCAGATACTTCTTATCCATGCTTGCCACCCTTTTTCTACTTCCTCTTCTATATTCTCTTCTCTCTCACTTATTTTTTTAGCTCTACATTCCTCAGCACTCCCATTTATCATGGCCTCAGCTCCCATTGTCATTAGTCCTAATGAATTCCAAATCCTTAACACAAGCCGGGATCTCATTTTCACCAAAATTACAGCCACATTTGGGCTCATTTCTCTATTCCCACAAATGAACCTATTATCATGTCCAGAAATTTGTCAGTATTCCTGTATTTTTTCTTATTGTCATTCATTTTAGTCTCATCGGCATTATGCTTATTTAAGCCTTAATTGTCTCATGCCTGGATTCTTGTGGTTACCCTTAATTAGTAGCTTGATTCTCAGTCTTTCCCCACTCAAATCCATTCATTCACTCAAATCTATATCACTGTTAGATTCAAATTTCTAAAATTCAAAGTAAACACATCATTTTCATATGTGACAAAAAGATAACCATCTCCCCCCGAGGATAAATTTATAACTTTGATCCTCACATTAAATAACATATTTAATCTGACTCCAACTCAAGATTTTTTAAATGACTTTTTTACAACTCCCAGCCATGATAGACAAGTCCATTTCAAGGAACACATCTTGTGTTTTTTCACTGGCTGGTATTTGCTCTTTTTCCCTCCACCTTTGCCTAAATACCATTCTACAAAGGTAAAATCCTGCTCATTCTCTCTTTCTTTTTTTAAGGAAACACTTATGTTTACTAGTTTATTATAAAGATATTAAAAAGGATGGAGATGAAGAGATATACAAGGTAAGGTGTAGGGAAAGGGTGTGGAGCCACCATGTCCCTAATAGGCACACTACCGTCCAGAACCCTCCATGTGTTCAGCTATCTCCTTTTTCTCTTTTCCTTTAGCTCACTTTATATATCCTTGTAACTGCAAAGATATAGAAAACTGTTGTTTTTATATCTGTTTCTACCAACGGTACATTATAAGCTAAGTCTTTTCAGACCACAGTGGTCCATTCATCTTGGTATTCCAACCTGAAGCCCAGCTCCTAGAGTCAGTGTCGGGAGTATGGATCTATCAGGGAATACATGATTGTTACTGTTGGTTTACGCTTTCCGTACTTACAAAATGGGAACACAGGTGATAGTATAACCCTTCATTAGGCTTTACAAAACACTTAAAGTGATGCCTGCCATGTAGTGAGGGATATAAAGTGTTAAATAAAAGTAAATAAATGTTTTCTGAATTACACTGGATAATTGTCCAATATACAAACCAAGATTTTCTTTAAATTTACAAGAAACATTTAGTAGTTTCAAAAATAAAATAATTGACATATGCCTGAGAAAGGGTAAAATTATTCAGAAAATGTAGACTGCTACCATATGTTTTTGTCATTAGGTGAGAAGAAGAGAAATACGAGGGCATTTCTTATCTTGTTCCCTTGATGCTGACTTTGAGCACAGTTACCTCCAAGAAAAAAAAAATTATATATATATATATATCTTTGGTTGAATTAAGTCCATGGGACCAGAAAGCAAAATGAGAAATTACCCTTTTAATTAGCTGCAGTAAGGTTCAATTAAATTATTTTCTGAGAATTAATAATAGGGGACGAATTTTCTAGGTCTTCCTTTTAAAAGAAACATGTAAGTCTCTTTAAAAATCAAAACCATTACCATGAAAATTTCTTGACCAGAATGAAGAATTCTCTAGATATCTGCAATTAAAAAAGTAGAATTAAGAAGTCTAATATTGGCATGATGTTTCTAAATTACTAAGATCGTCATATAATTTGCCCAGCAGTCATTCTTTGAGCAAGCTCCTTTTACAGCCAGAATTTAAGCAGGAAATTGAATCTGCAAAAGGAAGATCAATGAAGCATTGTGTCTTGCAACACTTACAGATGAATGGATTCGTGTTCAAGGAAAAGGAATAATTGAATCCGTGGGCATGAAGAGTTGGAGAGGAGGCACGAGAATGAGAATCAAGAATGGGTTGTTGTCTGGTTTTATTCTATACTCAAAGTGTGACCCAAGTTACCTAAATCTTTTTGGATCTCAGATTTCAACTCTGAGGTTGGACTAGATAATTTATATGGTCTCTTGTAGCTCTAACCATCTTTGTTTCTGTGCATAGTAAATAGTCTAAGCACCCGTAGCATTTTAATGATGTTCTAACTAGATTTTAAAGTAAATATAACAGGCTGTTATTTTCAAATTTGGTAATAAATCTTTCTTTTCCCTTCCAAGTTGCTGTTTTTGATCTAAAACAGCCATTTTTTAGTAGGCTATTACGATTTGAAGGAAAATAGTTAATCTTTCCCTTCTGATGTTTGAAATGAGATTTTTCAGCAAGCAACATACTAACAAGCCAAGCTGTTATCTTAAGAGAAGATTTACTAAATTCTATCATTTATCATGAAAAAGGTTTAGCATATAGGTTTTAAGACATGGAGTTCCCACATAAGGCAGAAAATATATCCCCTAGACCATAACATGTAGATCTAGGGCTTTCTGCTCTATGATAGAAGGGAGATGTGTTACAGATATTTGAGAGAAATCCTAGACCTTTAGGCACTGGGGGATTGGATGATTCATAACCTGTTCATCAGCTCTTTCTTGGCTTCACAGGAGTTAGTAACCCTCTTGCATCTTCATCCTACCTCAGCTATCACTTGATCATAAATTCCCAAAGCGAGACAGTTCACCTGCTAAGGCAGCCTGTCCTATAGTACTTGGCACAGGGGATCACATTTACACTACCTGTCTTCTGGCAATCTCACTGGCCAGCTGAACTCAGCTTTCCCTCAGGGTGCACGGATAGGTCTAGATCCTTTCTGCAAGACAGAGAAGTCAGTGCAGGTAGGGAGTAGTCACTCGAGTTCTCTTTCTTTCCCTACCTAAGGAGGCTGTGCCACCTCTGATCTGACCAATCTCCCTGAAGGGAGAAACTTGCTGACTCCCAACAAAAAGAGAAGCAAAAAACACTTCACTTTCAACTCTCATCTCAACCTGTGCAGCCCTCCTCACCTCTCTTGATAAGATTTCATTCTGGACAAGGGAAGTCAGAACACAAGTATCTCTCCATTTGCTTGTTTTTGCTACTTCCATCATTCTTTAAAGAATGATTGTCCCTCACTTCAACTTAAGAGATAGGTTTGGTTTTTTTCACCCTCTTTGTTCGAAGGCTTTACCTTAGTACTATCCTCTTTCTTCCTGGCTCTTGTCTAATGGATTAGTTTTAGGAGTGGACAGTGCATAAAAAGAAAACTGGCTTGCTAATAATGAAATACGGAGTTATTTTACATACATTATGCAAACTAGTGGCTATGATTTCAGTTTTCCATAACATGCTGATATATATTATAAAATGAATGTTATATGTATACATTTAAAAAGTTAGGGGAATGCGATACAGATAGTGTACTTCAATTTGTGACATTTATGATAATGTCTCCTAATACGCTGTACTTCTATTTTTAAATATGACAAAGCATGTGGACTGTGTGTTTTTTCATTCAGGTGAACTCAGTTATTTGAATTGTCATATAAAAAATACCAATTAAGTATTCTGTAAACTTGGAGAGAACTTACTAGTGGTATCTAAAGGTTGCTTTTCCTGTGTATTCATCATTTCTGTGTATAAGAAACACTATTATTGATAACATTTATACAGCCCTTACTACAGACCAGACACAAAGTAACCCTCTACGTATGTTTTATTTCATTGAATAGTTGGCTTTTGAGTAACACGGAAAAATTTAAAAATAATAGGAAATATTGAAAAAATAAGCAGAAATTATTATGATGAGACTAGTCCAAGTAGTCTAGTAGTCTAGTACTAGTAGTACTAACTTGACCACAACTGGTTATGCATGTCTTGTTCCATGTCTACTCAACATTGCTTCATTGGAGGAGCCTTACACAAAAATGCGTTCGTTCTTGAAGGATTCAGTCAATCATTAAGACACCGCACGCATTAACATAGAAAGGAATGGTAATTATGATAATGCTAAAAAGGAGCCCAACAAACGTTTTCCAGAAATTTATATGACTGTTTCATATAAATACCTTCAGTGAATTATAGAAAATGTTAATGCTTTTAAAAGGAGGGAGGCTCTTCTGACCCCAATGTCCATATTTTCTCCCAAGATGTTCAGAGAAAGAGTAGTTAGCCCGTTTGCTCTCTCTCCCCTCCTGCCTGGGGCAGTCTGCCAGCTGCCGTCTGCTGGAGAACCCTCAACCTTCACCAAACTGGGGCAGCTGCCTTGGGAGAGCGGAGGGCTTCCTGGAAGCCCAGTGCAGCCTGCGGCCTGCGGAAGGCGGGTTCCTGAGCAGCTTGGATGAAGGGCACCATATTGCCTGTGCCCACGCCAGGGGTCTCCACCCGGCCGGAGGTGTCGATGCCTACGTCTGTCACTAGATCCTACACAAAATGCCTCAAATCCAGGTTGGCCTGTGACAAGCAGGAAGGAACAGGGAGAAAAGAGAGCAGCATCCCAGGGGGCTGACACATAGGATAGGGAGCTCCCCGAGGGCCGGGAAGTGGGGCACATGCTTTTTAGGACTGGAAGCAGGTAGAAGCCCGCTCGGGCACACCAGAGAGCCACCAGCTTGGGAGCCAAAGTTGTCTATGCCCGTATGTGGATGTGCGCCCCACCATTCAGGGCCACCTTCTCCTTCCTATTCCCCTCCCCATCCCCCGCTGGGGAGGTGGCCATAGCTGCAAGGCTGTTTCATTCAAGGGCAAGGATATTCCTCAGAGACGATTAAACCAGGGCACTCCGGAGCCCCCGCACCACCACTGATGCAGCACCTATCAGACTAGGCTTCCAGGGATCTTGGGCTCACTCTTTTCCCTCTAAAAAGCTGCAGTACGTACTTTTTATGCACCAGGACAAAAGCTACTGCCTCCCCTGAGGCTGGGCACGGCTAGCAATCAGGTTGCCATCTCTTCTGGGAGGAGCCTGTCCTCCCTGGAGGGAAGTCCCTTGGCACTGGCCTTGTACAGTGGAGCCTTTCACCTCCAGCCCATAGCCAGTCTGGAGCCTGCGCTGCGTCCATCACTTCGGCTGTACCTGGGCCAGGGTAAGAGCCAGAAGCCTGAGCACTTTTTGCCTCCAAAGGAAAGATACTGAGGGCATTACTGAGAGAAGGAGGTGTGAGCTGCCTGCGTGCCCCACGGCTGCCTGCCTGGGCTAATCTCTGCCCATCCCTCCTGTCTCAGGCTTACCGTGCATCTGACCTCCTCCTGCCTGAGCATGCTTCCGGAGCAGGACATCACCCCACCTCGCAATGTCACGGCCAGTGCCTGTACTCAGAAAGGCATGAGAACAAGTTTGCTAGATCTGCCTTGGTCTGGTCCCCTCAAGACTCAAGTAAGCCGTCCAGGGGGTTCCCTAAACTAGTCCACCACCCTGGCAGCTGAACTCTCTCCCCAGGGTCTGAGGTCCAACTGACCCAAATTGCCAGCAACACTACAGTGAGTACCTACCTATATGCGGTATGTCCAAAAGGCAGTATATTTCCCTCTCTGCACTGAGCAGCAGAGTTCACAACGGAGGGGAAGAGGTGGACCATAAAGCTATCTATTCTGACACGCGGGAAGTTCATTCCTGATTGGAATGACTCAGCATAAGAACTAAAGCAATATGAAAATGCAGGTTGCTTTGATACTCTCAAAGAAGAGCAAGATTTTGGCAGAGACTGACCCCCCAAGAGATTCAGAGAAAGAATAACAGTTGTTCTACATCAACGGACTCCAATCAAAAAAAATTGTTTTTAAATATCAGATACAGAGTTAAAAATATGGACTGCAAGTAAACTCGGTGAGATCAATGAGAAAGTTGAAAACCTACATAAAGAAATAAAAAAAATTCAGAACATGAGTGAAAAATTCACTAGAGAAATGGATGCTTTCCAAAAAAAAAACATAATCTGAACTTCTAGAAATAGAGTCATTTGGGGGAATTTTGAAATATAGTAGGAAGTTTTAACAGACTAGACCAAGCAGAAGAAATAAATTGAGAGCTGAAAGACAAGGGTTTCAAATTAACCCAGTTAGTCAAAAATTTAAAAAAAAAAATCAGAGAAATGAATGAAGTCTCCAAGAAATATGGGTTTACGTAAAGCACCCAAATGTAACAACCATAGGTATCCTTGAGGGAGAAGAAGAAAAAGCAAAAAGCATGGCAAATCTATTTGAGAAAATAATGGGGGGAAAAAAATCTGTTCTTGCTACATATTTAGATATCCAGATATAAAAATGGCATTGAACTCCTGAAAGAGTCATTGTAAATAGGTGCATAGTCATCAGTGTGGCCAAAGTCAAAGTGAAGAAGGAAATCCTACAAGCAGTGAGGACAAACCCAGCCCAAAGCCCGGGAAAGGCAAGAATTAACAAAGACAAGAGCATAATTAAAGAAATTGAAACAAAAAAATGCAGTTGACAAAATGAAAAGTTGGTTCATTGAAAAGGTACGCAGACTGATTAAACACTAGGTAAATTAATTGAGAAGAGAGAGGGTTCAGATGAGCCTAACTGGAACTGAAAAAGTTGGCATTACAACTGGGACCACAGAAATACAGTAGGTCATCCATGACTGCTATGAACACTTTTATGCACATGACTAGAAAGTTTAGAGAAAATGGGTATATATGTGGAAATGTACAGTATTTCATGCTTGAATCAGAAATTGAAATCTGAATACCAGTAACATGTAGCAAGATTGAATCAGTAACAAACAACATCCCAACAACAGCAACAAAAAAAGAAGCCCAGGACCAGACAAGATTTACAGTCACAGTCAAAAATCCATAAAGAACTTGTACCAATCCTACTGGAACTATTCCAAAAGATTGAGAAGAAGGGAGTCCTCCCTAATCCATTCTATAAAGCCAGTATCACCCTGATGCCAAAGCTGAAAAAGACACAACAACAATAACCACAAAAAGAAAACTCCAGGCCAGAGATGAACACAGATGAAGAAAACCTCAACAAAATACTAGCAAACTGAATGAAAAACAATTGATTACAAGGAAAACTGCACATTTTGTAATATGGAAAATGTATTTTCTCTCATTGAAATCAATATTTTTTTATCAAAATCATTGTTTATTAAAATTAATCTTGTAAAAATTACTAGATTTCTTGGACAATAAGGAGCTTTATTCCAAAATTACTACGTATAATATTATGTAATATTTTTTAATTTAGAAAAAGTCAAAAAGAAAATATCTCCTATTAAAATCATGTTGCTGAAACTATCCAGAGAAAAAACTTACATTTTTAAAAATATCTTTTTATTAAAAAGAAAGATCAAAAAATGGAATTATACTTCATCTCAAGAAATTTTAAAAAGAACAAAAATAAACTAAAAGCAAAAGATTGGAATTAACAAAAGTGGAAAAATGAATAAACTATAAAACAGTTGAAAGATGCGTGTTTTAAATGTTGTTTTGTTATGGGTGAGAAGATTAGATCAAACTCGAGTCATTCTTTTGAAGTAAAAAAGGGAAATTATAAAAGTACTTAATTTTCATATACAAATTGTTTATATTTTTCTTTTTTTCTTTTCTTTTTTTTTTTTGCAGTTTTTGGCCAGGGCTGGGTTTGAACCCACCACCTCCAGCATATGGGGCCAGCACCCCACTCCTTTGAGCCACAGGTGCCACCCTGTTTATTTTTTTGATATGTACTAATATTTGTAATTGCCTTGACTAATGGCATGTAGTTGTGACTTTGCAGCTTCTGAGATTAGGTCCTGAAAGGTAACACAGCTCCTATCTGGCACTGGCTCGCTCTCAGATATGCTCTCTCTCATGCCTTCTCTCCTCCGACCCCTTTCCCTCATAGCTTGGAATATCTAAGTTGCCTCATAAAAAGTTTGGCTACCCTCAAGATGCCATGCTAGAAAACTATGTGGAAAAAATGCCAGTGATCTTAGTGTGTAATGTCGATTTTTCAAAAGAATTTAGTGATATCTTTTAAAATATTCTGGGTAAACAATATACAAAATATTAAACTAGGTACCCTTCTTTGAGTAAGATAGAGAATAAATAAGTATCTAATATTTCAGATGATGATAAGTGCTATGGACAAAAATACATAGCGAAGAGGTTAGAGACTTCCTGAGAATATTTGCAGTTTTAAACAGGGTGCTTATTGAGGGCTTCTCTAAACAGGTGAGTTTTACCCAAGACTTGAAGCATAGCAGTGGCAAACCATGAGGCTGTCTGGGTTAAAGTTCTCCAGTGGAGGATGGAGTAGCATGCCATATTGGAAGGACCACAGTAAGACCAGGCTGGCTGGAACAGAAGAGGAAGAGGAGTCGGTGATAGAGTGAGCACATTAATGGAGACCCACTGGATGGCTTTGAGACAAAGAAGAGTGGGTCACTCTGACTTCGTGTTAATGGGACTGAGAAGATAGGATCTTCTCAGACTAACAAAATCAGCAAGAATGAAGCCATTGCTAATGTTAGAAAGACTGTAGAAGAATATGTTCCAGCTCCATCCATGTAAACATGAAAGAGGTAAAGTCTCCATCTTTCTTTAAGGCTGCATAATATTCCATAGTGTACATATACTACAATTTATTGATCCATTTGTGGGTCGATGGACATCTGGGCTTCTTCAACTTAGCAATTATGAATTGGGCTGCAGTAAACATTCTGGTACAAATATCTTTGTTGTAGTGTGATTTTTGGTCTTCTGGATGTATACCTAGTAGAGGAATTGGAGGATCAAATGGCAGGTCTATTTTTAGTTCTCTAAGTGTACTCCAAACATCTTTCCAAAAGGAACGTATTAGTTTGCATTCCCACCAGCACTGTAGAAGTGTTCTCTTTTCTCCATATCCACACCAGCATCTCTGGTTTTGGGATTTTGTGATGTGGGCTAATCTCAGTAGGAGTTAGATGATATAAGAAAAAGCCATGAAGGCTATGTTAACCAGTTTGATGAAAATATTTCAAATTGTATAGAAAACCAGCACACTGTACCTCATGACTTCATTAATGTACACAGCTATGATTTAATAAAAATTTTTTTAAAAGGGGAGGCGTCTGTGGCTCAAGGAGTAAGGTGCTGGCCCCATATGCCAGACGTGGTGGGATCAAACCCAGCCCTGGTCAACAACAACAACAAAAAAAAAAAAGAAAGAAAGAAAGAGTGTAGAGAGCCAAGAGTTCAAGAACAAGGGAGGCTTTGTAGTGGATTGCAAAAAAAAAAGAGTAAGATTAGCCTACCCCTCTCAATCTGAGATTCAGAAAACAATCAGTTGGGATGACAAAGAAATAAATAAGAAGTATAACTATTCAAATAAAGTAGAAAATCTGGAGGGAATTGGAAAAAAAGTATCGCAGAAGAGATCAAAATAGCAGTTTAAAAGTTTATTATATAAAAAGACATCAAGACCAGATGCTTCACAGTTTCATCTAACTTGTAAAATGCAGATAATGCCAATGTTTTGAGGCAATTCAAGCAGAATAGAAATGGAAAGAAATTAATTAAATTTGATAAAGATTATTTAGCAAAAGCAGTGGCAAGCATCAATCTATCTGATAACACAAAGCCATTTATTTTAAAACAGGGAACAAGAACAAGATGCTTGCTGTCTATTATTATTCAACACCTCTTTGGAGATTATCTTGTCTAGAATAGAGCAGAAAAATTAATCAGTATCATTTTGGAAAATTGTCTCTTTTTGCTAATAGCATTACTGAATATCTAAGAAAACCCAAAAGATTCTATTAAAAACTACTTGAATTTATGAGAAAACGTGGTAAGTGGCTAGATTAAGAAAAATATTCAAATATCAGTAACTTTCCTTCATACCAGCAAAAAGAAGATGAAAATAAAAAGGAAAATATTCCATTTGCAATAGAAACAACAGTTATAAAATAGTCAAGAATAAATTTAATCTGAAGTGTGCAAGACCCATAAAAATGAAACTATAAAATTCTGCTAACGTCCATAAAGGAAGGACAGAACAAATGAAAAGATAGACCATGTTTGGGAGATGGTAATTTCCAATGGTAGTTGCTTCAATGTATATCCCATCTCACAGTGTGACCATGGTTTTCCTTCCTAGCGGAGGCATCTGTGTAAAGAAACCTTCTGAGTTACCCTAATACCAGCTATCATCTGATGGCAACTATGGGAGAGATTCTCATGCCAGAATCTTCTAGCCAAGTCACTTGCAAATTTCTGAATGACAGAAATTGAGAGGTAATAACTACTTATTGTTATTTTAAACCAAAACATTTCAGGATGATTTGCTATGCAGGAGAGGGTAACTAATACATATTTCCTCAAAATAAAAGATTTATTACCATGCCAAAAATATATTGTTCCTCAAATTAATGAGTGAAATGCAATTTGAGCTAACTGTATTTTTGTACGAAGATAAAATAGTATTAAATTTCCCATGAAACATTAGGTTCTTGAGAATAACAAAAAATGTTGAAGATAGTGGACATGGTTTTTAAGTTACAAAAATAACCTATAAAGTTACTTTAATCAAAATAGATTAATTGAAGCACGAGAGCCAAGAAATAGATTTATGTGTGTAAGAAATGTATTATATGACAAAGGTAATAATTCTACTGGTGGGGAAAAAAGATTAACAGTAATGTTACTGGTATACCATTTGGAGGAAAATAAAGTTGGGCTCATTCCTATTCTAGATAAAATAAAACATAAAAATGAATAAAACCGTAAAACTACATATATATTTGGATGAATCTTTTTAGTTAAGATATCCAGAAAATATAAACGAGATATAAACATAAAAAAATATAAATGCAAAAATTTACATGTTTTCAACATAAAAATAAAACTGTAAGGGCAAAGTGATCATAAAGTAAAAAAAAAAAATAGGGGAACAGTTTACAATCCATAGGCAAGGTAATAGTATCTCTTACGTACTAGAACAGAAACACTTGAAAATTTATCAAATAACTATAAATATGGATAAATGATGTGAATAGTAATCCAGGTGAGCAGCGGTCAATGAAAAACGCTCAACCTATAGACAAGAAAATGCAAATGAATAATGGACTGAATTCTAGTTACTAAAAATTTAATACCAAGCAAAGGAATACAAACTCAGTGCTCTCATGAAGCTTATGTTTTCGATGAGGGCAGAGAAGATAATAAACAAATAAAAATGGGTAAACTAAGGAAAAGTGGTAAAGAATTTTTAAATTTGGATAAAGGTATACAGGATAATGATTGGGAGGTTGGCTATTATAGCTGTATTAATCCACAAAGACCTCTCCAGGCCGGCCTCTCTTACCTTTTATCAGAGGTCTCAATGACGTAATAAAGCAAGCCAGCACATAAGTAAAATAACATATGTTACTATGTTATAACTTATTAAATTGCAAAATATGAAACATAAGTGAGACTATTCAGTTGAGGAGATATTCAAGTCAATATGTTCTATTATATACTGCTGGTAAAAATGGGAAATCATTTTCAATCCAAGTAAAAGCCTAGGGATATCTGCTAAAATTTTATGTCCTTCGACTTGGTAGTCTTACTCCATGAAATCTGTTCCACAGAAATAAGAAGACCAGCACATTAAATACCTATGAACAGTAGTGTTTAATAAAATATTAGTGACAGTAATAATGTGGTTTATTGTTTCTATTCAGGTAATTCTAGATAAAGTAATGCCTTAAATGTAAAAATAAAGCAAGCATCAAAAATTCTAAAAATTCTTGAAAAAATATACGTATTCACAGAAGATACCAAAATATGTATGTACACATTTTTAGAAAGGAAAAAACTCTATTGAAATTGTAATACTCGAGTCATATGTGACTTCTGCAATAATACAAAATACAGGGGGGAGGTCAGATGGAGGGAAGGTGGATGGTAGGATCACACCAATGGTGCATAATGCAAGGGTACTTGTCAGATCTATTAACATAGAGTATAAATGTCTTTTTTTTTAATTTTTATTTTTTTTTGAGATGGAGCCTCAAGCTATCCTCCTGGGTAGAGTTTCATGGCATCACAGCTCATAGCAACCTCCAACTCCTGGGCTCAAGGGAGTCTCCTGTCTCAGCTTCCCAAGTAGCTGGGACCACAGGCGCCCGCCACAACACCCGGCCATTTTTTGGTTGCAGCCGTCATTGTTGTTTGGTGGGCCCGGGCTGGGGATTCGAACCCGCCACCTTAGGTGTACGTGGCTGGGGCCTTAGCCGAATGAGCCACAGGTGCCGAGCCAAGTATAAATGTCTTAACACAGTAACTAAGTAAACAAGATGAGGTATATATTAATCAGAGTGATGTAAACATTTCTAATTCTATATGAAATCAGCACATTGTACCCCAAATGCATTAATGTATACATGATCTATTTGTTTATGATTTAATAAAAAAGAATAGAAGATAACAAATGTTACCAGTATATACCAAGTATTACAATTTTAATAAATTATTTTTCTTAAAATGTGTATACAGCTTTTGGCATCCTCTTATATTAAAATAGGATACTCAGAACAGATATTAAAAATATTAGCTATACAAAATTAAAATGATATAGGGCAACGTGATCATAAAGTAAAAAGTGAACAGCTGAACAACGTGTGGCTATCTCAACCATAGAGTAGCCTGTACCAATTTCAAAGAGTGATTTAGATTTACACCTGCTCTTACTGACTGAGAGGTTTTTTTGATACACTGGTGAGTGAGATAAATAAGAATCAAAGAGGTATAAAAAATATGATTCTGTTTAAATGATTCAAAGAAGAAATCCACAACCATGTGTTAGGAAGAACCCTTGTTTGCTACTAACATTCCTCTCATGTGAAACATCTCAAATTATAATTCCTGGGGAGCTGGAGTGACACCCTCAGAAAACTGGGAGGAATAAGCCTTACATGCACCATTTTGTTCATCTGGAGTGTCAGGACCTCTGGGGAAACGCTGATCTCCTCTGAGACTCCCGGGGGAGGTCAGTACTAACACACTACACACCTTTGCTCTCAGAGTTAACCTGCTGGCAGGAAGTACAAGTCTTCTCTGTTCCCTGTTCATCAAGTCACACAGAACAGGCCTTGGCTTCCTCTCGACATACACAAGATGGGGACTCTGCCCCACCTGAGCAATGCCTGCCTCTGAGTGTCTGAGTGACCCTGAATCTGGAGCTCAGAGGACCCTTCAGCTTTATGTCCTCTAACTTAATCTTGCAGAAATGGCATTATGTGGTTGTCCTCTCTTTGCTACTTCTTCTGGGGGTTTTCCTCATGTTTTTCAGAAGCTAGATAATGAAGGAAGATTGTTCCACTTCCATCAAAGATACAAGAACCATATGCAAATAATGATCTATATATGTGATTACACAACCCTAGCTAAGCGATGAAGAATGCACGGGGTGGAAGGGCACAGATGAGAGGGAAGAAACTGAGAGGAGGGGAAAGCTAAAAAGAAAAAAAAGGGATGAATCTTTTTTAAAGAAAGAGAATGATTTAGCAATACAAGTGAATGTATGATATATTCCCATTTTTGTGAAATGGACATGATTCTGTGTACATGAAAGAGGAGCTTGAAAAATAGCACCACCACCAAAACAGTAATGGTGGTGTCTAATTGTGATAGGATTTTAAGTGATCTTTACTTTCTCCCACACACTTCTAATATTTTGTACATATGAGTCAGGAGAAAGTGTTCCTGATATATGGACAGATTCTCCACCTTTTGTGTTTGGCAAAAAATCCTTCCCTTTGGGTACAGAGAAACAGAGGAAGAGAACTGATACCCATTGTGGGAAGGCTCAGTCCCAGAGGAAGTGTTGTGGGTCAGCATATAGGTAGTGTGTGTGTGTGTGTGTGAGAGAGAGAGAGAAAGAGAGAGATCTCATCTTGACATCTTAAAAGCTAATGTTTTGAACTGGGTGAGAGAGAATACGGTTCGCCTCTCACTTCAAATAGGTGTTCTGTATCATTGGGTTTTAGGGATGACATTTTCAAAATGTTGTGATAGCATTATAACCTGGGATCCAGAAGTAGTCAAATTTTGCCTCTCCAAAGATTTTTCCTTCTTCATAGAGTTCCTGAGGACACTACATGCAGTAGAAAAGTGGGAATGGTTGCTACACTTTATTAATAGTTGCACCGTTCTATGCAGCCTCGACTGTGGACCTGAGAAAGGCCATCTATCATCCTCCCTGTTTCTGCAAATTAAAAACAAGACCTGTGCTCTCAGGTTTGCCTAGTTAG
>CAUYQV010112918.1:0-43284 GCA_963574575.1 Galagoides demidoff
TCCCCCTGGGTAGAGTGCCATGGCATCACAGCTCATAGCAACCTCCAACTCCTGGGCTCAAGTAAGTCTCCTGCCTCCGCCTCCCAAGTAGCTGGGACCCCACCTGCCACAACACCTGGCCATTTTTTGGTTGCAGCCATCATTGTTTGGCGGGCCCGGGCTGGGGATTCAAACCTGCCACCTTAGGTGTATGTGGCTGGCGCCTTAGCCGATTGAGCCACAGGCGCTGAGCCTGGTTCTGTTCTCATGCTCCTAAATGACCCCTGATGCCTTTGTGAGACTACTAAGTGGGATCTGTGCAGGTTTGGGGGAGAGAAGGACATAACCAGAAGGCATCAGAGTTAATCTTTTGAAAGAGAATAAAAATATAGATGTATTATGAAAAAGATTGCTAGTTTAATAACTATTGCTTATAAAAGCCTTTTTTATTTTACAATGATTTGTATTCTGCTCTGGTCCACCTTAAGACGACTGAGTAGGTGAGGAAGGTGTGTTCCTTTGGGCCGGTCTCCCACTGTGGACGGTAAGAAAGAGAAGGGAAAGTAAGGGCCTCTGTAAATCGTGAGTATAATGTTTTCAGTCATTACCCCCTAACATCAGTCTTAATCATTCCTAAAAGTTATCTTTCCCTAAATTCTTTGAAGAAGAATAGTTTTTTTAAACATTCTTAATATTTTTATATATGCTAATACTAATGTAATGGGTTTGGAAGACAAAGAGCTGTTTTCATAGGAGAAAGGAGAAATGTGGTTTAATTCACGGTTTTTAAAGCCTACTGTTTGGAGACCTTGATCCTGGGAACTGATATGAGGCTGAAATAAGCAATTAGGGGTACAGCTCTCATCATCCTCCCGGCAGCCTGCATCTGTTTCTGTTTCACCCTCAATCCCTGAGCTCCTTGTGGAAGGGGCATTGGTTATTATACCCAGCACTTAGCGCAATGCCTGGCACATTCTCTTTATATTACTATTCTTGAATTAGAATTTCAGTGAATTAATTGTCTCAGCGCTTTTTCTTGTTAATGATGTAGTTATAGGATCCAGGCTTCTAAATCTCTTCTGGAGATTTGGGGGTTATTTTCAGTCTATATTTCACTTTTATATCAAATACTTGCTTGTCACACAGTTTTCCCCTCTCCTAAGTACTTGTCAGTTTTTGGTGCACAACAAACCACCACAAAACTTAGTAACTTAAAATAACAAGCCTTCTTTTACATCTGAGTGTTGACTAGTTGTTTTTTTTTTTTTTTTTGTCTGGGCCGGTTGAGGTGATCCCTGTCACAGGCAGGCTGCTTAACCTGGTGGCTTTGGCTGTGCTCTTTGTTTGCCGTCATCCTTTATCCCTTAACAGGCCAGCTAGACCTCTTTGCCTGGTTATCTCTGATTTCCAAAAGCGGCAAGAGAGGAAGTCAAAATATGCAAGAACTTTTTTTATTTTTTTGAGACAGAGTCTCACTCGGTAGCCCTTGGTAGCATGCCATGGCATCGCAGCTTCCAGCAACCTCCAACACTTGGGTGTAAGTGATTCTCTTGCCTCAGCCTCCCAAGTAGCTGGGACTACAGGTGCCTGCCACAACGCCCAGCTAGTTTTTTGTTGCAGTTCAGCGGGGCTGGGTTTGAGCCCGCCACCCTCAGTGTATGGGGCCAGCACCCTCTGCACTGACTGAGCCTCAGATGCCGCCCAATATGAAGAACTTTGAATGTCTTTGTTTGAATTACATTTGCTCAGCCAAAGCAAACCACATGGCCAAGCTCAAATTCATCACTAGGAGAAACATGGTCAAGATGGATGCAACAGACTAGGAACCGCGTGTTTGCAACCGCTCTAACTACCTCAGACTTGAACACACTCATACTTCAGGAGGCTCTCACCTGGAAACAAAGCATCTGATTCACGTGTAGATCTTCTATTGTAGGCCTAATCAATGACCCTTCACTGAGAAATTAGACTTCGCCTGCACATTTTCATATTATTTTACATTGTTAATCATAATTCCCTAAACTTTCCTTTATTGGCAGCGTTTCTGCTCCAGGCTCTCTTTTCCAGTTCTATTACCCTTCCATCTTATATTTTTATATTAATTGGGTAAGTTTCTAGGAACTTTTAGCTGTAACTGCTCAAATGGATTTTATTTAGTTTTAATTTTAAAAAGCCGCTCCCTGGCATCTCTCTGAGTGTGTTCTCCCGGGACTTGGCCAGTTCTCTTTCCCTCTTGTCATCCCTTTTTCTATTCACATGTCACCAACAGAGTAAGGCTCAAATCTAAAGTGGCTTTGCATCAGTCTCTCTTATGCCATTTCTATGTTTATTTTTGTCAGAACAATAGGTTATCTTTTACATTTACAGTAGAACCTCCATAGCTGCCCACTTCCCTACACTGATCACCTCCTTATGTTGACCTCATTTTCATAGACTGGACATGCACCACATGTACATAGCAGCACACCAGGCCTATTTCCTTATGTTGACCACCTCTATACGCTGATCAATTTGTTATAGTCCCTCTGATGTTCAACTTACAGAGATTCTACTGTATTTAGTATGCATTATTTATTTCCTTACTTCAAATGGTATATAGCAATAGGATCAATCAGTTGATAAAACACTGAAGTACTTCCATATCACTTGTTACATAGGCAATTCTCTTGAACTTCCAATGCCCTGAGGGTACTCAAATACTCAATTTTCTCTATGATATTCATTGGAGATTCCCATCACCCAGAAACAAAAGGGTTAATTCTGACTTAGCAGGGGCCTCTAGAACTGTCTTGTGCTATGGCCAATGTCTACTCAAAATAACTGGACCATATGCTATCACAGATGTCAGAAACTGGTGATTAGCACTGCTCAGACGACATTTCCTATCTGCCTCTATCATTAAGCAGTATGTTTTCAAAATTTGCTATTAGTGGCAAATGAGTTATTTTTTTAGAAAAAGGCAATGAACCAGATCCTTTAGGCTTATACCTTGGCACACTAAAGAATGAAAACATTTCTTTGTCAAGGGACTATTCCATTTTCTTTATTAAAATGTATTTTTAGTTAACTTATATTTTATTTATTAATTTATTTTTGTGACAGAGTCTTACTCTGTTGCCCAGACTAGAGTCCCATGCCATCAGTCCATATCACAGCAATCTCAAACGTGTAGGTTCAAGCAATCCTCCTGCCTTAGCCTCCCCAGTAGCTGGGCCTAAGACTTCAGGTACCCACCATGATGCCCAGCTAATTTTTCTATTTTTTTGTAGAAATGGGATTTCACTCTTGCCGAAGCTGTTCTAAAACTCCTTAACTTAAGGGGTCCTCCTAGCTATGCCAATATTCTATTTTCTTAATTCAAAGTCCTGTTTTCATTGTCCACAAACAGAGTCTTACCCTATCTTTTGTTGTGCCTTTATTCTGTAACAACTCCTGAAATAACCCCTGAAAGATTAATATTCCAGGGAGTACTTAAAGGGCACATGCTTAGTTTAAAAGGAAAAAGAGAGAGAAAGAAAAGAGAGTATTACACGAATTTTTTCCTGAAATATTGTTCCATTAAAAATGTTGATAAATTGGTATCTGAACATTAACATAGCATGAAAAGAAATACTTTTAGATACAGGGTTGCAAGAAGATTGGGAATGAGATGCCTAGATTATCACTATAAAAACCTTTTATGGGCACAACAGGCATGATATATATGCTACTATTAAGACTGATTAAAATTTATAATGCATTTTTATCAATAAAATAGATTTATGGAATTTTAGGTCAGACCCAATGGAAATAGTGGCAAAGGTATCCAGATGCCTATAAGCATCACGTCAGATGAGAACCACACATAAAAATGCTTCACATGTATCTAAACAGAGGCCATCTCGTTAATGTAATTTTAACAAAAATAGGACTGACTACATCAAGGAAGGGAAGGTTCTTATCTATTTTGGTTTCCCTCGTGCTTGGTACATTCTAGATACATGACAAATTACTGCTTTGTGAATTGAACAGGCAAAAATTGAAACTAATTTCATCTTCCTGTGAGATATTATCTTCTTTCTTCACTCTGAAGACAAGTGGATTTTCCTAAATACTCTAACCACTTATTTTTTTCCTCTTTCTTTCAAAGGTGAATTTGCATTTAAAATAATTAAAAGTACGGGCCTCCATCTGGAAAAAATTTGTGAGTTGAAAAATTGTGGGTCTAAAATAACTGGCATTAACTAAATGTATTTTTAGGAAAAAGAAACATTGACCTTAAATATTAGCCCAAATATTAAGAAAGAACATTATAAAGAAGAGAGTCTGTCTCTTCCCAAGGTATTATGGGAAAGTTTCTGATCATAATACTTCTGAATGGTCCGGGTGGGCAGTGCCTGGTCAGGCTAGACAGGACATGTTATTTTTCTCAAGTGAGCCTGGATTTGCCTGGAGACTAGTTAAATTATGCCTTCACCACATTTGATGAGGTGAATCCAAAGTGCTAAAGCCTCCAAGATACTCAGATGATCCTTAGATGACATGGTAACTAATGGAGGAAAGTCTGGCAGGAAAATCTGACAAATCTACTACACATTTAAAGCTCCTCCATGTCATTAAGGGTTTCACAAGGGGTCTGATTCTTATCTCGATTGCCTTAAGCATCAGAAAGATACTTTGCACTGAGTAATTTGTCTTTCATTATATTTTTGTTCAAAACTGATACTTTGTAACAATTCTAAAGAAGAAAATAGATGTGTGAGAATGAAGCTTCTTCAAGATCAGTTTTGAGGATATGGATGGCATAAAAGAAAAAGTCTGTCTTCTAGAGTTTAACCTCAGCGAATATGTAAGCAGCATGCATGAAAGGATTCCTAATTGGTGTAGGTTGGCATTCCTTTAGCAGGGACGATTGTGATGATGGAGAAATAAACAGGGGAGCCCCTTGCTACACGGTTTTGGTTTTTGTTACGATATCATGGATTATATTGTCAAAGAATGCCATAGAATTGGATTTATTATGATTTTATTCATTCCTCATGATTTTCCTACACTGCATCATAACAACTCAGGAAAGACTGACCATCTCCAAAATTGTTGATTACTAAGACAGAAAGAAAACAAATCTCTGTGCTTTTAGAAGGCGTTTGGCATTGCTGTCGACTGTGTTCTTGACCGTTTTTCCCCCCCTTCAGCCTTCCGTACTTTGGGCTTCTCCCTCCCAGTGCACAGCTGTGGGCAGACGCTTGGCAGCTGGCAGGCGAACGCCCAGATGCCAGGTTCTTGAACAGATTTTCTAGGAGCAGACTTGGGCTCTATGGTGGCTGCCTGCAACCTCCCTCCCCACTAGCTGGATTCTTGGCAAGTTCCTTGATTCATTTGATTTTTGGCAGAGCAACTGCCCTGCTGAGTATGAAGTCTCAGAGTCTGTCAAATGCATTAGTCAGTGTAAGCGTTTATTTGACTGCCCCTTCCTACCGTGTCTAAAGATTAAAGTTGTCCAAGATCTATGTTTAATGTCTAATGTCATACAAAGCTAAATAAAAAGGGTTCTGCACAGTTGAGTCATATTGATATGAAGGATGAGAGTCTCAGCCCTAAGGCGAAAACTTCATTGATTCCAGCTTCTTTCCAAGGAGAGGTTTGTCACATCACGCTGTGACCGTTTCTTGGCAAACACTACTTTTCCCGCCTTATGGAGTGGTAAGTTACCAACACTCTCAAAGCAAATATTTGGGCCAGACACAAGACACTTTCTTTCTTTCTCTCAGTATTAAAAACCTGGTAAACTATTTCCCTTCAACATGTGAGGTGGCTGAAAAGATTTTGGAAAAGTTCGACTTAGTTACTGACTGGATTGGGCTTCTGTCTCTCACAGACCTGAGTTCTGATGTGACTTAAAGACTCAATTCCAAAGATTCCATCTGATGTGTCATACCACATGCACTTAAAAAAATAACACAAGTGGACAATACTCATTTTATAGTTATTTCACAGAAATTTGACACAGGTGGATTTTGGAAGATTTTTACTTCCTTGAGAAAGTCTCCTTTTTAAAATAATTATCTGTTATGGTCAGGCCATGCAATAATTTCAGGAAGACCAAAAGATGTGGAAATATACATTTGGGACAATGGTCAGCAAATGGTGGACTGACTGTATATGGATTGATTTCCTGCCTTGAGAAAATGTATTATTGCTAAGAGATTGTGCTCCCAAATCTCATATGAGATACCCACACCCACAGTGTACGCCTGCTACGTGAAACTCCTTCAGCTATAGTTTGCTTTCAGGGCATATTCAGCTAACTGTTTTAACCATCCCCTTTGGTTTTGCTATAGGCCACTGTAGAAGAAAAGACACACAGTTTTGTCCCAAATTCAATATGTTTATAAACAATTATTATATACCTATTATATATAGTGCATTTTAAGGAATACTAGAATATTGAAAACAATTTCCTCATTATTCAAGAGTTTAAGCTTCATCTTGATTTAAATTGCTTTCTATAGCCAGCACCCAATTGAATTCTATTGATATGGATAACATTGGTTTCAAGTACTGAATTATAACTCCATAATTTGAAGTTCTACAGAATGCTTTATAATAAAACTAATGTCTTTGTAGTTTACCAGAAGGATTTTTATACCCTTCCATTGTGCCCATTAGGTAAACACTTTTTAAATTTAATATTAAATACGTAGAGAATGAGTATGCACATGGATAATTTTCCAGTAAGTTAAAGACTCACACAAATGCACATTTATATCATACACACACACACACACACACACTCTATTGTATAATACATATATGTTACACTAAAGTTAAAGGCCTTTATTTTCTTATACTAAATACATTATTTAAAAATGTATAGATATTCAAAGGAGAGCTTAGCTCAGACTTCTGCAAAGCACATTTTTCATGAAGAGAAGAGTGCTTTATCTCTTTTTATAAGATACTCTCTTCCTAAACAGTCATTATTTAACTAAATATGAAATATATTATATTGTTAGCATCTTTTGTTGATACATATAAATTTGATATTTCTAACTTGTATTACTAGCCTGACTGGAAAAAGTTAACTGAAAGATTATTCAATGAATTTCCTACTCCCACTTATACAGAGTTGTCATACATTAAATCTAATTAAAAACCCTTCCTGTATGTTACACTTTAGTGTCTTAAAGATTTGCATGTGCGTAATTGAATGACAGAAAATCCATGGATCAATTATTCCATAAAATATATGGTTTGGGTGATGTGTGCAAATTGCCACAGTGAATCTAGTAAGCAGTTTACTCATTTTGAGGTGAGTAATAGAATAGATTGACTGAAAAACTCATCACTAAGAAACGGAAAGGGTATTTACTAGTGATAGAGTTTGAAATATTTTTGGAAAAATTAACATATTTGAGATAGCAAAAGTATATTAATTGTTTTGTACATTAGATACAGTCTTAAAAACCATTTCATCTCAAGTTATCTAAAACTGCTAAATCAAGAGTTGGCTAGAATTTGGTGAGAAGATGAGATAAAATTTATTCTTCTAATGTTCCAAATTTTAAAAAGACATATGGATTGATAGACTTATAACTCCTTGCATGTGGCTTAAAGCACACATTCCCAGCTTCCTGGGTAACTAGGAGCTGATAGAGCAGATCTACACTACAATAGTTCCTCTGAATCCAAAGTGGAGTCTGCATCTTCTAAGAAAACACATGAGTCAAGTGGCACCACCATTGATTTCTAGAGCATTAAGCCAGCTTCTGAGGGACATTCACTATTATGGTCAGTGACATAGAATCTTCATAAAATTTGTACCAGAACTATCATAGAGAAATGACTTTAATGCCTTCAGAGTAAAACCAAACTTAAATGGAGGATAGGAAAAACCAGTATTAGGTGGAAGTATTTATTATTAGATGTTTGGTAGAAAACTTCATAATTTTTCAGGTTACAGTGTTTGCCCATATTGCCATTCCAAAGATATACATTTGGTTTCGTTCTGTGTGCAGTGGATTCTTCTCAGTGACCAGAGAAGTGGACGTACACGGCATTGTAAAACTTTGGTTCAGCACAGCAGTTATTGCTTCCAATTCAGCAACCAAGTCACTTAGCCTGACAAAGGGATTCCTCCATTCACAACCACAGCCATACACAACAGTCACCTTTAGGGAAATCTTCCATAAACTGCTTGTTTTTCCACACCCATCCATCAAGCAAATGAGCAATCTAATCCTGCCATGGAACACTGCCACCCAACGAATCCCTAGATATTTACCACTGTCAATTTGGACGTCAGCAAACAAAACCGCATATAGTTCCAATTTGTCGCAGGATTTTCAAGTAGTATCCAATATACCTATTGGGTTGGTTGTAGGGAAGAGATTTAGCCCTGAAGGAGTTTTAGAATAAGTCACACAATGCCTATAAAGCCCCAGAGGGATTTATGAAATATTCCAGGACAAATCAGCTGTGTATGCATAACCAGACACTGTAGTGTGTTGTGTCTAATTAGGGGAAACAGATGAAGTTACATTTGGTTATTAAAGAAATTATGCTTAACCTGAAATGTACCTTATATGTGTAATAGCCCGTGAAGATGTCACACAAACAACAGGGTCTCCCATCAAAAAAAAAAAAAAAAAAAGAAAAAAATGAGATTTATAGCTGTATGCTAAATATTTATATATCATACCCTGCTGCGCAAATTGACATATTAGCTGACACAGACACTTCAATTGAAAAACAAAAACAGAATAAATAAGTTTAAAAACTTACATGTTACCTTGTAGATCTTGACTTTAATATTTTAGTTATGTGCATGATAAAATGATTCAGTCCATTTTTAAAACTGAACAGCATTTATACACATTTTCCAGTATGTCTAGAGTAAGCTTTTCTAATAAATATAAAATAATTTTAAAAGGTAAAATTTTAAGGTACAGAAATAGCATTATAATAAGTTATACTTTTAAAAGTATATAAGAAAAGTTTTACAATGTAGTATAGCCTATATTATAAAATGATACAGTTCTTTAATTCTAATGTTTTACTATCATTCCTGAAATTACCAATGTAGTTGCTATTACACAAAAATAGAAGCCTATCATACAAATTTTTTTAATTTAAAATTTTTAGTGTATCATTTAATAAAAAAAAATCACTATCTTAGCTAAATTAGACAGAAGCTATCTTTAGATGTGAAGGATTTTTATTTTTGTTCTGTCAAGTGAATTTAATAAGCTGCTCTACCATGATATAAAGAAAATTTGTAGTGCATTTAATAAAAAAAAAGGATGAGAATACCAGGAGTATTTTTCACATAACAATGGACACTTAGCTTGTTTTTTCTTACTTATATAAGAATGTCTCCAAGCAGTAAACTTCAGTATTAAAAATTTTTAGAGTGCCTCCTGAGGCTAAGTGTAAATAATTTTTCCATGGAGAAATAATGTTCAACGATACAGAGAAAGGGAGGAGCAAACCTGGAATAACAGGACTTGAATCAAGGAAGCAAATGTATCGGGAATTTTGTGTTCTGTGCTTCTCCTGGACAGCTCCTGTTTCAAGCTGTAAAGTGTCCATTACGTCAGGAAAAAGATCTTGATGTATACAATGGAAAAAAATATGGAAAATGGCTGTAAGAACTATGAGGAGCACAAAACTACTTCACTCGATTTAAGTTGAGTTTGAGTGATTTTTCATTAAAATGGAGTTATAATGCAAACAAGAGTTGGTATAGCATAGAAGCATATTTATTACCTATTCTTTAATAGAGATGAGGGCGAGACTGTGTTGTAGAGAACCAATGATTCACAGAAAATGCCAAATGAGACCTCAATTTGGAGTCACTTTATAGAAAGAAATAGCAACATCCACTTATTTTTAAAAATCAATCAATAAAAAATATAATGATTTACTTAGTAAGTTCATCAAGGCCCAACTATCTATTTCATTTTCATAGGACACTTTAGGGACGTGTAGAAGTGTAGAAGGAAGATGTTGTAACAAGAGGGGGGTGAGGGTAAATCAGAAAGTTGAGACGAACCAAAAATATGTCTGTGGGACCCGTATATGGACAGTGAGCTAGACAAGTATTATGTATAGGAGGGCAGTCTGGTTTAGAATGCTAATATCTATTTAAAAGCACTTTGATGGTTTATTGGTCTAATAATGATCATCCATAACTTTCCAACTACTCAAAATATTAAATCATGAATTCACTAAAATATTAAATCATACAGTATGAAATCATTTATAGTAATTATCCAAAACCATCAGCAGAAAACTATTATTCAAAGAAAGAAATGTTCTTGAAGGATTGTTAAAATCAAGCAGAAGCCTAAATTGTTCTCCCCTGGATTCATTATTTTAGACTTACATGTGTTTATAGTAATAAAAAACTATGGTAAAAACAAATATAAATTTAGTTAATGAGGGTATCAATAAACATTGTTCAGAGGGAGTTTAACTATTTTTAATTTTATAGTTTCATTATTATAGACTTAACAGTTATCATAGATGCTTATTTTATTTCTGAGTCACAAATCATGTTGCTAGACTGAGGACGAACATAAAATTCTGGTTGAAAATATGGAACTAAGGAGGAGGGGCAAGATGACTGACTGGAGCCAGCTTTTGCAGGAGCTCCCATCCAGAGAGAAGGATAATGACCAGAAAGTACCCAATAAAGCTGAAGACTGGGAGCCGAGCTGAGAGAGGAGAGTGATAACTGCATATCACCTCTGCTGAGGCCAGCTGTGACTCCAAGAAAGCAAATTTCAGGTACAAAATTCATCCCAAAGGAGAAGTGTCTATCCCCTCCCCATGTTTCTGCTTGCCGTAGGACAACCTCTTGTCTCACCCTATGAAAGAGAGTTGCAGGAAGTGGGGACTACTTCTCCAGAAGGACCCTGCTGTGACCCTGAGCACTCTCTTGCCAGGCATGAAAGTTGAACTAACATTTTCTCTGACATTTTGAACTTCCTGTCCACCCTTCCCCCTCGCCTGAGGGTCCAGAAGCCTAACCCCTGCAGAGACTGGAACGTTTTTGGTTCATTGCCAGGTCCAGGCACTGTAAGGGCCTTGGTAGAAAAGCTGCACAGTAACAATGAGCCCAGCTTTAGTGAAGACAAAGGGGAGGGCGGAGCCTAGGCTGTTGAGCTTGGTTCTATGAAAGTGCAAACCAGCTGTGGGAGGAGTCTAACAAGTTGCCATGCTGTGCCCTGCTGGAACCAAGTAACCTGTGCTCCACCCTGCCAGAGCTTGCACCATCCCTGCCAGAGCCACCATGTGCTCTACTCTTCTGAAGCTACTGGGTGCTCTGCCCTGCCAGAACTGCACACCGTGTTCTGCCCTGTTACTGGAGCCATGTGCCCCATGCTCCTGGAGCTGCCACTACAGCTGCCTCCCTGGCCATGGGAGCCTCCTGGGAGCTGTGCAGGGACACCTCCCATGAAGATTCAGGATAGAATCTGTCAAGTAGACAGCCCTCAGAATGGGAGAGGATTTTTGCAAGTTATATTTCTGATAAAGGTCTAATAGCCAGAATCCACAGAGAACTCAAACTTATTAAGAAAAGAACAAGTGATCCCATTTCATGTGTGGAAGAGACATGAACAGAAGCTTCTCTGAAGAAGACAGGCACATGGTCTACAGATACATGAAAAAACGCTCATCATCTTTAATCATCAGAGAAATGCAAATCAAAACCACTTTGAGATATCATTTAACTCCAGGAAGAGTAGTCCACATCACAAAATCCCAAAACTACAGATGTTGGCGTGGATGTGGAGAAAAGGGAACATTTCTGCATTGCTGATGGGAATGCAAGCTAGTGTGTTCCTTTGTGAAAGAAGTTTGGAGAACACTCAGGGATCTAAATGTAGACCTGCTGTTTGATCCTGCAATTCCTGTACTAGGTGTATATCCAAAAGACCAAAAATCACTTGGCAACACAGATATTTACACCAGATTGTTCATTGTAGCTCAATTCATAATTGCCCAATTTTCAAAGAAGCCCAAGTGTCCATCCAGCCATGAATAGATTAGTAAATTATACTATATGTATACCGTGGAATACTAGGCAGCCTTAACAAAGATGGAGACTTTACCTCTTTTATGTTTACATGAATGGAGCTAGAAAATATTCTTCTTAGTAAAGTACCTCAGAAATGGGGAAAAAAATATTCAATGTACTCAGTACTACTATGAAACCAATTTATAATCACTCACACTTTCATATGAAAGATCAATCACAACTATAGTCCAGGATGAAGGAGGGAAGGGGCTGGGGATGGGATGGGAAGGGGGTGATTCGATAGAGGGAGGGTTAATGGTGGGATCACACCTATGGCATATTGTAAGGGTACAAGTCAAATCTATCAAGTATAGAACACCAATATCTTAACACTGTGATTAAGTAAGTGAGGTGAAAGCTATGTTAATTAGTAGGAAGTAAGCACTCCAATTTGTACAAATAATCAACACATTGAATCCCACAAAGGCATAAAAGTATTCATGATATATATATGACTTAATAAAAAAATGGAACTAGTGTACATTATTATTTGTGATACTTATTTTTGTTGCATTATTATTGCTATACATGTATTCTATTTGTTCATATTAAATTATGTAGACTTTATTGTGAAATAGACCTAAGTTCCCATAAATGATTTGTCACTTATTAATCTCCATATTGGGTGTTTATCTCACTTGAGAAATAGTCACTGTACAATATTGATTTCAGAGGGTTGTTAGAAAAAATATGTATGGATACTAATACTGTGGCTGACAATTTTTAAGGCGCAAAACATGCATCTATTATCTTCAGCACAATCGCAAAGACCTTGCAAGTCTAGGTGTCATGAAGTGGAGGTTATATGGTCTGTAACGATCGTTTTCAGTGTGGGCTGGCAGAGAAGATATTATCATATTAAAATGATGAACCTTCCTCGAAAGAGAGAAGACACAAGTATAAGGAAGTTCATCAGATTTGTAATAACTTGCAAGGCTCTAATTCAGTGAATTCTTGGAAAGGTGACAGAAACACTAGAATTCCAAACAAATTTAAAACCTTAAATTTTTTTTAATGTACTTTAAAAAATGTTAAAGTGTATGATTGTGGGTGGAACCTGGGAAAGCAATTGAGAATGCCATAATACCAGAATATAGTTCAGGAAATTGATACTGTAGACAACATTTCTGACAAGAATCCAATCTAATTTGAAATAACAAGTGATGGTTTTTAAGAGACTTAACAATTTTAAAAAGTCAAACTTCTAAATATTGATTCTTTTCACAAAGAAATTATAACCACAATTTCAGTTTATTTATGTGATGCTACTGATAAATCTTCATATCTAAACAGATGAATAGTAGCTGTATTCAGGAAAATAAAGCTGTAGCTTTAAAGAATTCTAATCTAATAAAATAAAATAAAGTAAGTGAATGAGTATTCAACACAATAGACTAGAAAAAAAAGGCAGACAGTAAACCCAAGGAATATAAGGAGAAAGTTGTAAACAGTAGAAATCTGAAAATAATAAATATATCTTTATATAATACATATCATTTTATGACATAATTATGTACACATTTATTTATAAAATCTTGAAAACTAATAGGATATTGTTCCAATAAAAGCTACCAGGTTGTTTTATGACTGTTGTCCTCTGAACAGAATTGACAAACAGCTTATCAAAGCTTCTATTGACTCCATTTCCCATGACCTTTGGAGTGAAGATGATTCATAAGAATTGAGTTTCTGGGTGGCATCTGTGGCTCAGTGAGTAGGGTGCCTGCCCCATATACTGAGAGTGGTGGGTTCAAGCCCAGGACTGGCCAAACTGCAACCAAAAAATAGCTGGGCATTGTGGCGGGAGCCTGTATCCCAGCTACTTGGGAGACCAAGGCAACAGAATCACCTAAGCCCAAGAGGTGGAGGTGGCTGTGAACTGTGACACCACAGCACTCTACCAAGGGTGACAAAGTGAGACTCTGTCTCTAAAAAAAAAAAAAAAAAAAAAAAAAGTTGCATTTCTGTCCCTTGAAATTAAAAGTTGTAATGAATTCAAATGGACAGGTCAATATAAATGGCCTATAGCTTTCTCCACAATATGAGTAATAACGTCAATGTCAAAATAAAAATTATTGACACGTAAAGGCATGTGCTTTGCTTTAATGATGCTTTTAATCTTCACCAGAAAACACTCAGTCACTTTTGGTCAGGTGCAGTGGCTCCCGCCTATAATCTCAGCACTCTGGGAGGCTGACGTGGGAGAATCCCTTGAGCTCAGGAGTTTGACACCAGTCGGAGCAAGAACTAGACCCAGTCTCTACTAAAAATAGAAAAATCAGCTGGGTGTTGCGGCAGTGCCTGTAGTCCTAGTTGCTCTGAAGGCTCAGGGAGGAGGATTATTTGAGCACAGGAGTTTTGAGATTGCCACAAACTAGCTTGACACCGTGGCATTCTAGCCTGGGCAAAAGAGTGAGACTCTTAAAAAAAGTAATCACTTTTATAAAGATGAAGAGTATGAACTGAAGCCTAAAAAGGCCAAGTAACTTGCTCCAAATCACAGGGTTAACAAGTTTTTTTCTTTTTTTTTTGCTTTGGGGTTTTGTTTTAGAGTTTAAACTCTAGTGAAACATGTGAAACATACAATTTGTGTCTGGCTAAGCTTTTCCTTTTTCGAGGAAGCTGGTCTGCAGCACGCCCTGACAGTGCAGAGAGGCAGCAGAGCGTACTGGTCAATGCTGTTCTGATCAGAGTCACAAGTCCTAATGGTTTATCCAGGAAAACACTGGGAAACTGAATTTTAAAAGACATCACAGAAAAAAGTAACATT
Organism: Galagoides demidoff; assembly: GCA_963574575.1. Classification (NCBI taxonomy): domain Eukaryota; kingdom Metazoa; phylum Chordata; class Mammalia; order Primates; family Galagidae; genus Galagoides; species Galagoides demidoff. Next base: position 14,814 of record CAUYQV010112918.1, read on the forward strand.
AATAAAGCTCTAAAGGAATAAAACATAAAAACACTGATGACTTAAAGTGAGGGGAAGGTATAGCATAATCCTACACTATAAAAATATCAATTTTCAAAAAAAAATATCAATTTTCTCAAATATAATAGTTAAATTAAAACATTTTCTATTTTTTTACTATAAATATTATCCCAAGTAAACAGAAGGCATATTGAAGACAAACTTGAAAATGGATAGTAATGAGGTGAAGATTTTATATATAAAAATAATGATAAGAAAGTATGACAATTCAGTGGTATAAAATTGGCACAGAAAGTGATAGATGTAAGGAACACAGAAATTCTGAAGGCCAACTTGTATTTACACATACATAAAACCATGCCAGCCGATCAATCATACATGCACACTTGTTTAGAGCTGCTTTGAAAATCAGTTTAGTGATTAAAAATAGCAAATGCTTTTGCTGATACACAAACACTTGGGACTCTGTTTAATACTCTACAACACAACAAATTTTAGATTGAAAATAATTTAAAAAATGGGACCATAATATAGATGAACTATATACATGTGTGTGTATATCCAATCTGTGCCCACAGGCTGTGTGCTGATTTTGTGAGAACTTTTTTTGCTTATCTGTGGTGTTGGACATCATGAAAAGTATGCACAGACATTTTTTTTTTTTTTGGCTAATCAGCTTTCCGTTAGGGTTAGTATATTTATTGTGTGACTCAACACAACGCTTAATTCTGATGTGCAGTAGGAAAAAAAAGAAAAAGGCTGGACACTCTTGTAATGATCATAAATGAGGAAAATATTTCCAAAATTCTAAATTTAAAATGTTACAGAAAATATTGAGAGATAAGAATAGAAAGTATTTTCAACTTCAATACATTAAATAAAACAAATCACACAAAAACCCCAGAAACATGGGTGGTGCCTGTGACTCAAAGGAATAGGGCGCTGGCCCCATATGCCACAGGTGGTGGGTTCAAACCCAGCCCCCAACCAAATACTGAAAAACAAACAAACAAACAAACAAAAACAACCAAAAAACAAAAAGCTAGAAACAAAATCAACCAAGGAGACAAAGGACAATCTTGAAAAATATATTTCAAAATGTATAAAATATGTATCCTTAATAAAGGAGAGATTTCTGAATGGACAACATTCTTAAATATGTATAAAGATTTAGCCTAGTATACTTTAATTTCAGTGTTGAGGAATAATAGGAAATTTGTACCCTTATATTAACCTAAAATTAAAATAATGGATGCCATTATTTGTCATGCATATTTATGATTCACTTTTTGTTTTTTTATAACATTTTATTATAGTTAAAATATTCTTTTTATCAGGTAGATAATATATTATAAGTATATTATAATTTAAATAACAATTTCTTATTGATAGAGTAGATTTGTTATTTTCCCATTTCAAACATGCTATTTCAAAAAGTATGTTCTTTTTTAAATTTCAGAATATTATGGGGTAAACAGATTTAGGTTAAAAAATTTGCTTTTGTATATTTTAATTCCCTGCCCCTAGAATGTGTGCATTGTACCAGTTAGGATTGAATTAACCCAACCCCTACTCCTCTCTCTCCCCTACTTGAGTCTTGCTCCCACATGTGCAAATACATGCTGGTGGACTAGTTCCGATCTGATATTGATTACATGTGGTATTTATTTTTCCATTCTCAAAATATTTTACTTAAAAGGATGGTCTCCATGTCCATCCATGTTGTTAAAAAAGATACTAGATCACCATTTGTTTATGTCTGAATAGTACTCCATGGCATACACATACCACGTTTTATGAATCCACTCATATATTGATGGTCACTTGCATGGTTTCCATATCTTAGCAAATGTGAATTGTGCTGATTTGGTTTTTGTTAGGAATAATATGTGTAGAGGCATGGTAGATTTAGATAAGAATAGCTTGGGAAGCATTCCAAAATATTTTCTTTTCTTTTTTTTTTTTTTGGAGACGGAGCCTCAAGCTATCCCCCTGGGTAGAGTGCCATGGCATCACAGCTCATAGCAACCTCCAACCAAAATATTTTCTGAAAACAAAACGAAACAAAATAAAATGAAATTTATAAACTGGTTTTGCTCAGAAGGTCTTGGAGTTCAAAATTAGAGTGATTCAGAGAATTTGAATCTGAGGTTTAGAAGGTGATAGTTTCCTTTTTTAAAGTTTGTAAAAAACATGTTTCACTCTTGACTTAATAAATTTTTTAATGATTTAAGTCATCTAAAATCCATTTGTAAAAAATTTTCAAACAAATATCCAGCATTGCTTCATTGAAACTCAGGTCATACACATTACTCATGACATACATCTTAACTGATTCTATTTATACCTTTAAAAAATTAGAACTCTGTGAGAGTCACTTAGGCTACTAAAAGCAGAAATTTATTTTCTAAAGTGCTCTTCCTATGTGCTCAGAGAATCTGGAGGCTTATGTAGAATGAAATGATTATTAAATAAGTGACTGTTGTGATTATTAATACCTGAATTACAAATATACCTATTAATAAAAAGTGCTAATTATCCACATAAATGATTCAAAATCTCTTGAAAGTTATGTCACTGAAAAAAATGTTAATTTCTGTTAGAGCAGATAGTGAGCACGTGTCAACTGAATGGTTAATACAAGTTCACTCTTTACTGGTGCAGGATTCTAGCTTTTTTCATAGTGCTAAGAGCAGAAACTTAAAACCTCCTGTAGTAATCAATGATTTGACTTCGTTCTCTCTCTCTGTCCCTTTCGCCCTCCTTCCCGCCCCTTCCCTTCTCTCCCTCCCTACCTTCTTTCCTTCCTTCTCTCCTATTTATAGTTAGAATTTTATCTAAATGCTTCTTAAAGAAAATATTTAGGCATGTGTTTATGATCCAGATTTCTAGGATGTTAAGTAAATGATATAGCTATGATTGTAACAAGACAGTTATTTCTAATCTATTACATTTGAAACGCTGGTTGCATTATTGTTACTGTGTAATATACTGTCTAGTTTCTGGGCTAGCTGTTGAGGACAAACCATTTTGCATTTTCAAGAAATAGTAAAAGAATTTGAGCAATAATTTTTCCCAGCATAATACCAGAGAAGCCTTGTATGAGACTCAGGAGAACATTCAGAAGATTTCTGTCTGTAGCCGGTGAACAACCGAAAGATTCTCAGTTGTGCTTCATTGTAAGTTGAGAGAGATAAGCAACAATGGACAATAAACCTAAACATTTCCCTGAAGCCCCAAGAAAGGAAGTCACAATGCACGGAGGCATCGACCTCAGGAACATGTTCAATGGGAAGCATATTCAGAAGCTTGACTTCTCCACATACCCTTGAAATATTATGTGAATTAGTTACATAAAGGCAATTGTATATATATGGACTTGTTTACTTTAACCAACTCTTACATGTAAATGAACTTGTATCTCACTGCCCATGGTAAAGATTTTAGCAAGTTTCACTCATTATCTATTGGACAATAAAAGCTCGAATTCCAGAGCTTTTGAGATTTTTTTTTATATCAAGGCACTGGCAAAAGGAGCATGGAAACCTTCTACTGAGGTATAATGAAACGTGAAGGAGATCATTTGAGTTACTTCAAGTTCTTCTATATGTCTACTTTTTTTCTTTTTTTGAGACAGAGTCTCACTATGTTGCTCTTGGCAGAGCACTGTCATGTCACAGCTCACAGCAACCTCAAACACTTGGGCTTAAGCGATTCTTTTGCCTCAGCCTTTCAAGTAGCTGCGACTACAGGTGTCCACCACAATGACAAGGTATTTTTTGTTGCAGTTGTCACTGTTGTTTAGCTGGCCCAGGCAGGGCTCAAACTGGCCAGTCTTAGTGTATATTGCTGGCGCCATAACCACTGTGCTATGGGCACTTAGCCTATATTTGTACTTATTTTAAAAAGAAGGTTCTGGCTCAGTGCCTGCAGCTCAGCGGCTAGGGTGCTGGCTACATACATCAGAGATGGCGGGTTCACATCTGGCCTGGGCCTGCTAAACAACAATAACAACTTCAAAAAAAAAAAAAAATAGCTGGGCGCTGTGGCAGGCACCAGTGGTCCCAGCTACTAGGAGGCTGAGGCAAGAGAATCCCTTAAGCCCAGGAGTTTGAGGTTGCTATGAGCTGTGATGTCATAGCACTCTATGGAGGGTGAAATAGTGAGACTCCATCTCAGAAAAAAAAAGAAAAAAAAAGCGAGTTGTATTTTATTTCTTAAATTTAATGTATAGAGTGAATGAAACATTTCATGAGGAGGATAACCAAGAGTGGGGACATTCCACGGACAATACTATGGTCTGAATTTCTGTCCCTCTAAAATTCGTATGCTGAAATTCTAATGCTCTGTGTGATCTTATTAGGAGGTGGGAAATTTGGGAGGTGATTAGGTGTCCTAGATAATTCAACCCTTCTGCCGTACGAGGTTACCACAAAAAGACAGCAGTCCAGGAAGCTGAGCTTCACCAGACATCAACTGAGTTGGTGACTTGACCTTATACCTGCCAGCATCTAGATGTGTGAGAAATTAAATTTCTGTTGTTTATTTTATATTTTACCCAACTGATGGCATTTTGTTATAGCTGTTCAAATATACTAAGACACACAATCTAAAGAACGTTTCAACATGTGCTTCTCTAAGCAAAGTTAAGCCAAATTCAACTCAAGTCAACACAACAGTAATTCAGGAGCCTGTCAGGCAATCTTTTTCTACTTTACTATTTAATACAGTGATGGTCCATCCAAAACTTTTGTTAACAAAGTGCCCAAAATATATTTGTTCTGAGTACAGATAAGGCTATACTATAGGTCCTGTAAAAGCTATGATTCTCAGATTATTTAGAAATTAAAGGATATATTTTTCTAGACAGGTATACATTTATACTTTATTAAAATGTCTTAAACACCTTTTCAATCATTCTGGTGTAGAGAATGCTGAAGACATATGGTCCAGAATCTTGCCAAATCTCATTCTCATTGAATTGGAAACATATTCAATAAAATGTCTTTCCTTCTGGAGAACAGCAAATTGAATTCTGATTTTTCATAGGCACATTGGATATTTTCTTTTATAAAAAAGGAGACTTCTCCCCCTTGCCTTCTTATCTTGGGGAATATGTACTCCCTGATAGGATTATCATGTAAGCAATCACCCAAATCACCAAATCAGGTCATTTCTGAGAAGAAGGGAAGTGCTCCTGGTAATTTTTCTGAGGCAGCAAGTGTAAATCAAGGTAATGGTGGGGAAACCAGGAGTTATGGTTACTGAATAGCATAGGAGATCCACTGCACACCTTCTCTCAGAAAATGACCTGCAGTGCACTTGTCTAGCGGGTGGGGGCTATTCTTTTCTGCTCAGAAAGTCTCATTCTTCTCTTCATTTGGGACACACAGGTAGACCATGTTTTCCAGACTTTCTTATAATTCCAGCCAATGGATTATGAGCATGAGTTTTAGGTGTCATTTCAACATCTGGCTTGTAAAAATCTGGGGGTCAGGCATGACCATCAATGCTAAGATAAGCTTGGAAACCATGTTGTTATGATAACAAAGCTTCCATCCATCTGGTCTTCGAAGACTGTGGAAAAAGACTCTGTCAACCTGTTCACCAACCAGCATGTTGTCTTTGCAAGAAGAAAAGCTTCTTAGAGTTTGTTATGGGTTGAACTGTGTGCCCCCCAAATGACATGCTGAAATCCAAATCCCCAGTAATTCAGAATGGGGCCTGTTTGGAAATCAGATTGTTATAGACATGATTAGTTAAGCTGAGGTTATACTGGAGTATGTTGGGTCGTTCCTCCTACATAGCTGGTGTTCATACAGGAGAGGGAATCTGGGCAGGGAAGAGACATACAAAGAGTCCTAGGAGGAGAGGAGAATCACCATATTAACATGGAGGCAGAGACTGGAGTTAATGCTGCCACAAACCAAAGAATACCTGGCTACCAAAAGCTGGATGAGGAAAAAGGGATTCTTTTCTAGAAACATAGGAGTGAGCATAGTCCTGCAAGATATTGATTTCAAATCTTTTGCTCTAGGACTGTGAGAAAATACATTTCTTTTTCTTTCTTTCTTTCTTTTTTTTTTCTTAAGAGACAGAGGCTCACTTTATTGCCCTGAGTAGAGTGCGGTAGCATCACAGCTCACAGCAACCTCCAACTCTTGGGCTTAGGTGATTCTCTTGCCTCAGCCTCCCAAGTAGCTGGGACTACAAGTGCTCACCACAACACCCGGCTATTTTGTTGTTGTTGCAGTTTGGCTGGGGCCGGGTTTGAACCCACCACTGTCAGTATATGGGGCCCGCGCTCTACCCACTATGCCCCTGGCGCCGCCCCGAGAAAGTACCTTTCTTTGATTTTAAGCCACTTACTTTATGGTGCTCTGCTATAGCAGCCCCTACTGATACAATTTTTAAGTCATTGCGGACTTTTGGGTTTATTCGTATAACACTTATCATCATCTAATACAGATGAAAGGGTCACGGTTCCGACACAGTAGGATTTAAAACAAAAATTATTATTCACATGATAGAATGAAAGGCTTGAATGTGGAGCAGGGGTCACAGTGAGATACTATCAATCCCCCGCTACTCAGTAGAAGCCATTCTACATCCCTATAGTTGTTTTGAGATGTTTCCAAGCAATGAATAATTTGTGATTAGCTGTTTTCTCTCAGAATCAAAAAGCCTTGCCAAGAAAGGGAGTTATTAAACAATCTGCATGACTGGATAGCAATTCTCCCTTTCTGTATGTAAGAAATCTTGTTTAATAACCAACTATGCTCAAATACGAAAGTTAAATCCAATTATCTTAAAATTTCTTTGATCTTCCAAACGTCAGAAACATAAGATTTAAGCAACCTCCAAATTGGCTAACGACTTTTTCCTTTTCAAACTTCCATTGCATAAGCTGCTCCCCTGCTGATAATAACCTTACATACTGAGCAGGTAAAGTCTGAAAGTGTTACTCACATTTTCAGAAGTATTAAAAATAATCCCACTTAAGGTGGCACCTATGGCTCAAAGGAGTAGGGTGCCAGCCCCATATCCTGGGGGTGGCAGGTTCAAATCCAGCCCCAGCCAAAAATTGCAAAAAATTAAAAAAAAAAAAGACTTATATATAAACCAGGTTATATAAGGCATTTATCCAAAAGGAAAAAAAAATCTCAAATGCATTTGAGCAACATGAATGATAAACATGTTTTAATACAATATTGTTTATGAAAAAGCTTGAGGCTGCAATGGGTTTGGACTGTTATGTGAGAAAGACTCAAATACACAGAGTCAATTTTAGAACGGACTTGGAAAAACAGAGAGCAAAGCATGTGACCACATTTACCACTGGAAAAGGGCATAGCTTTAGCCGTCACTAACTACTTGTCCTATGTCTGTAATATTTGTATTTATTTACCAGTGCAAAAATAAGGAAAAGGTTCTGTGATATAGTAAGTGAATTAGCAACAACAACAACAACAACAAACCCGGAGAGAAGCAGAGAATCTAAGCTGGCTACCACATAGGGATTAGGAAAAGAATAGTCGTATTGGGTGCATAGGAGAAAGCGCCCCGAACGGCGTTCAGAAACTGCTAACGCGTGGCAGCCCGCAGCAAACGCTCAGCCAGCTCCCTGCCGGAGAAACATGCCTTAGCCACAGGTTACAGAATAAACACAGATGCAGCAGAATGAGTCACCAGAGGAAAACAAAAACCTAAATGGAAGGTAAATGAAGCTTTGTGCCCATGCGTGACAAGAAATCCATTGAGCAAGACTAATTTTATATCTCTGCCAGAATGGCTGTTTTACATGTTGGGAAGAGGAAACAGGCGGGCAAAGGAAACTGTCACATAATAGCAGACCTTGAAGTGTGCTCAAGTGGAGGATACCGTCTGTATCTGCCAAAAAAATTAGAAAAAAAAAAAGAGAGAGAAAGAATAAAAGAAAACGATATACTCTAAGCATTAAAATTCAGGCACAGTGATATAAAAGTGCACCAAAGAAATATTGATACATAAAAGAGAGAAAAGGCACGGATAAAAGAAGCAAATATTGAGAATAAGAAACATGTCCAATGGAAATCAAGAAAAATAGGTAGGATGCTAGAACAATGGCTTGTTTTTCAATGCACGTGAAGAGATGACATAAACATCAATCGTCTTTGGGAATGTAGCTTTTTAGAGTTGCTATCTAATTCTGCATTTCAAAGAGTTAACATATAACGCTGGGTTATTTTATTGAATCAATTATTAATACTGGAGGGAAATTTATTTCTGAATTATACACTAGCACAGATGTTTCCACTTATTCAGAACCAAACATGTACGAAACATCTCCTGTCTGTGCATTTATGGATAACTAGGATAATGTTTACACAGATGTCTTGAGGCAAGGGCTATAGGTTAACCCCTTGGAAAGTCTTCTAGGAATTATAATATTTTTTTCCACATGCTACCAATCGCATAATTCTTTGGGACCGCATTTCTTATTAGAGAAGATAGTGAGATTTTCAAGCCTTATTATAAGTTCAGTTAGTAACCCTGATGCAAATTCACCTTCACTGCTTTGTCTTTTTAAAAAGGAAAGCGATGGAATGAACGTAAGTATTTCAGATTCCTTTTCCAAGTGTGCAAGTAGCATGAAGTGACTTTCAAAAGGATCTTGGCTCACCCATAATGATGTCTGGGGAGAAAGCCACTTGGCTCTAAAGGAAGCAGTGGATCAGCTTCTCATTTGCCACAGACCTGCCGTTTGGGGAACATGCTGCTCAGATGAACCATCGTGGTTTACAGCCTGAGCCTTGGCTCCTCAAAGGAGAGAAGGAGAGTGGAAATCCATCTCTCCCTATACTGATTCCCTCGATCTGTCTTCATTGCATTTGTTTAGAAGTCAATACAGGTTAAAGAAGTGAGTTCAATCAGTGAAGCAATCTAAACCGTTCTCCTAAAATAGCAAAGCTGCAGTGAAATGCTTACTGAAAATTGGGAAGGGATGAAGATGCATTTGCTAAAAGGTGTTGATCTTAAGAATGGAGATAAGTCTGGATCCTTATGAGAAGGAAGCATGAAACGATTAGACCAGATCAACATAGACAGTATGGTAGAAAGACTCTGTAGTGTTTCTTATTATTTTCTTATTTTTCTTTTCTTGGTGGAAGGAAATAAAAATTAAATGCTAACAGGAAAACAACAAAAGAAGCCATTGGATAATTGCAAAAGACAAGTAAAGGCTAAGTGAGGGTAATAGATATTCTACCGGATAAATTGACTTCTCCACTTATTAAAATTTTTTTATAAAAATAGAAGCAAAACCACTTATTTGAGATTTGATTCTCTGAGAAAAGAAACAGGAAAAAGGAAACTTTTAAGGAAAGACTGAAGCCAGTAAGGAAAGAAATACTGAGTCTTTTCAGCTGGTGATTCTGAAACCCTACGAGTCAATAAAAACCTTTTAACTCATTTGTGATTAAAGGTATTAGCCACCGTAGGGCTGTCTGAGCTGAGAATCATGATCTGTACCTAATAGTAGGTTGTGATTCTGTAAGAAAAAAATCTGGATAAGACATAAGGACTTTATTTTTCATGCATAATAAAGTATTTTTTTCCAGACTTAGGAGAAAGAACAAACTATTAATGATATTTGTGAGAATTGATTCAACTTTGGAAAATATGAAATTTATATCTAACAAATAGGTAGACATAAAACCTAGAGGTTTTATGAAAAATCTAAAAGTAAAAATTACAAACTATAAAATAAGTTTTAGCAAAAAATAAAAGAATGTATTTTTATGGTCTCAAGATGGAAATGTCATTCCATTCAGAACTGTAATGTAGAAGCAAGAGTGACAAACTACTGTCCTCAATGACACCCAGCGATCATAAGCAAAGCTAAACTGTACACTCCTAACTCAAGGAGAACGTCTGCAACACAGCCCCCCAAAGAAAACCCATGCCAAGACGCGAGCTGCTTCACCTCACTGGTAACTAGAAAATGTGGACTGAAATACAAGTTCATTTTCATGTGACACCAGATTCTGTTTATGGCTACTTTCGGTATAATTGATTGTGTAACGTTTTTAGTTACATGAATCTCTTTAATAATAATTGAGTCATGGTATAGGCGTGCCCATCACCCAGATGGTGTTCATTGTTCAGCTAGATTGGTTTTTGTCCATCCCTCTGAGCCCCCAGCCCCTGCTCGATTTCCATTGAGTCTTACTTCCCTATAGGGAAGTGAGTGCTCATGGGTGAGTTTCAATTTGTGAGTACATGTTGTGTTTGTTTTTTCATTCTTTAGATATTTCACTAGGATAAAGGTCTCCAATACCATCCAAATTGTGCAAAAGACACTAGTCAGTCATCCTTTCCCTGGCCGAGTAATATTTCATGGTATGCACATAGAAGGTTGGATAGTTAAGTTCTTGAACTGTTTCTAGAAAAGCTGCTACATACCTCATTGCTGAATGACTGTGATCACCTTTGAATTCCTCCCCTTGGGAAGTGATGCACCCACGCCAGTTTGGTCCACTTTTCCCATGTCAGCTGGAGATGGGTGGCCTCTCACCAACTTCTTGACACAAACTGCCCTCCCAGTTTGAATGGGTGGGAAAGGGGTCACTGCTCCCAGTTAGCCACTGTGCCCGACTGTGCTGCACCTTTTTCCTGTGGTTCCCAGGGGTGGGCTCTTCCTCACTGAAGTATCCACCCTAATTCAACAGGGTGGTTACTGGGCTCCCTCACCACCTGGGTCCAGCTCCCAGCCCTCCCCTCTGTGTCCTTCAGCAACCTACTCAAGTCTGGAAGGGACACTCTGTCCACCTGTCTGGCCTTCAATGGTACAACTCTGAAATGGTAGGATGGCAGGAAGCTCCCAGATCAGAAACCACAGGTCCACTGCCAGCCACCAAGGGGAAAGGCAAAGGATCCCTCTCCATGGGAGCCTCCACCAGAGCATTCTCCTGCTGGGAAGAGGGGGCTATCCGCAAACTCTCACTCATCTCTTTTAGTTGCAGTGGGTTGGGGTGGGGTGGTGAGGGAAGTGTCTGAGAGGAGGCGGCTTCTCTTTGGCCTCTTCTGATACCCCCATTGGAGGAGGACCTCACACGGAACACTCAAGCTCTGAATCATGACCATTCTCTTCATTATTCCATGTTTATCACTATTCCTGAGTTCTAGGACTGGCAAAGCCTCTGAAGCCACTGAAGCCTCCTGGAAAGGAGAGAGGGATTCCCCCCCCTTCACTTCCACTGCCCAGAGCCTCTCTGGGTCTGGTCCTTGCCAGTATCCTTTTTCCTTTCTTCGTCCCTTCTCTGCTTTGAAACTTTTGCTCTGTGAGGTTTGGCAGGTTCTGTGACCTGGCTCTGTGAACTGCACTATGGGTCACTTCTCCCTCTCCCCTGTCTGACTTTTATCTTCTATCTGGACAGGTCCAACAAATGATGTCTCTTGTTGGCTATCTAGCCCCTCCTTGACATAGTTGACTTAGGGACTTTAAAGTGGAAGTTTATTTAGAGAGCTGCACCTGGTTTGGGATTGTTATTTGTGTGATGGCTTTTCAAAGTGTCAATTTGCATAAACTGAACTATATTTCCTAGAAGGTTCCATGTTACCATTGGCCACGAGACAAACGTGTGCTCTCTTAGGAAGGTGGAAATTAAGCAGGGGCTATGCTGACCCTTGGTAGGTTGGAGCAGATCATGGATGTCTGTGTGGACCTGGGGCTCACCTTACTGATGAGGAGAGCTGCCTCCCATGGCCAGCTGTCTTGGGATTTCTTCCTTCATGTCTCCAAATCTTACTGTGAGTGGGCAGGAGAACCACTAGAGACCACCATGGATTCCAGCCACAGAGACCAGTTGTCACTACTGTCCCCCATTCTGCATCTGACAGCCTGTCCAGTGACTTCCCAGTCAGTACCGGATGATGGAGAACTAGCAAACCAGGCCTGCTTCCTCAGCTCCTGCAATCACGTGATGTTGCATCACTCTATGGATCTTTATTCTGCGTCTTTCTTAGTGGCTCTGAATAAGCACTGATTGTTTTCCACAAATTCTGTGCTATAGTTCTAATTCTGGTGTATGCTAGAATCTACTCCCTTAAACTGACATGCTTCATTTTACACTATATTGCTAAATTTTCTTTATAAAGATACTTTTTAAGACTTTTAGATCCTACATTAAAAAAAAGGGAAAATGGGTTATGATGGTTGTGCAGCTAAGAACTCAGGAGCGCCTTTGCCACCTAACAATTCTCTACCTTCTTTTTCAGACAAAACTCAGTTCACCATTGTCCTATGTTTCTCAAAATTAAATGAGACATTGGAAGTATCTTACATCAACTTTTTTCCTTTTTTAAGGTAGATTCAGAGACGGATGCACTTGTTGCTATTTGCTCAATGGTTTATATACATTAGAATGACTTGTAGTAATGTACGAGACCCTAATTAACAATTTTCATTAGGAAATACTACAAGACATATAAGTTCTGCCATCCAAGATATTTACAGGCTAATTTTTAAAAATTCTTTATTAAATCATAACTATGTACATTCATGCATTGATGGGGTATAATATGCTGATTTGATATACAACGTGGAATGCTTACATCTAACTGATTAACATAACCATCACCTTGCTTACTTATTTGTTGTGGTAAAAACATTCATACTCTATTCTTAATAGTTTAGAAATGTATCATTGCATTACACACATTAGGTTGGATCCCCCAAATACCTTCCCTCCTTTCGGCCTCCCACCTCTCCTCCCCTCTCTTCTCTCTTCCCTCCTTCTTTCTGGACTATAGTTATGTTTTACCATTCCCATGAATGTGTGGGTGATCAGGCTAGTGCTTTATAGAAGTTTTGATTTACTTTAAAGTGACTAGTCATTTCTTTTGTTTCCCCAGGTCACTTCTTGTTTTAAACTGCTATCTAATGTGTATTAATGATAACATTACTTTAAAATATGTCTTTACTTTCTATGGATATATAATAGTTTTAGTGATGCATGATAGTTGAGGTAAATATCCATAAAAACATTTACATATTTTTGGCATACATGTAGTATTTTGATACATGCATACAATGTATAATTATCAAATCAGGGTAATAAAAATAACCATGATGTCAAACATTTACCTTCTCTTCTAGCTAGCATTTTTATTTATCTAAATTGTCTATAACACATTATACACTGATAATTAATTCAAAAATAGATTTTCCTTTCCATCTCAAAATTTCATGTTTTAAATTCGATCAGAGCAGAATAAAGTGGTTCGTTTGAAGAGCTGCAGATTCCTGGTGTCACAATTCAAGTTTTACGAAGTTGTTTATATCGAGTCTAGAGAACATTTGAACAAACTAAGTAGTTTCTCAAAATAACAACTGATGATGGTTTTTTAAGGGGAATTAGGCAGTTTGTCATATTTGGAATAAATTTTGAAGAAGAAAAATGCTAACAAACATTCCCCTATAACCAGGGTGTGATTTATGGGTGACAGTCATAAACACAAAACCACCAGCACTACATTTCTTAGCCTCAGCTCGCAATAAAGGATGCCAACAGCTGGCAATCTGTATTTGTTGGAAATTAAATATTACTGAATAAGATTACAGAGACAAACCTGTCTGCATGATTAGATTCTTTTTTTAGCAAACATTGTTTATTTTGGAAGGCTTTGGACCTGTAATAAGCCCAGCTGTTTTCTTAGGTGTTGGCTATGGTTAAAAATACATTAGAGGTTATACTATATGTGTATGTTTTTAAATTCCAGTAGTACACGAATGTAGCTAATTTCTTGCTGGAATGATGTTCTGTTGCATCTGTTTTTAACATATTTTATATATATATATATGTTTATTTCTGTGTTAATGTGCTCGTGAAATTTAGAAGATATACAGCTGAGAATGACTATATGCTTTATCCGACCCTTGGGTAGTGAACGCACATTTAAACTGTGTGATTATTGATTAAAAACAAAATATAATAGTTTACAAAATATTTTCCAGCATTTACTAAATCTTTATCAGTCATTCTGAACATGAGCCTTATTTAAATTGCTAGGTAGAAAGAATTAGTCACTCTTGGAAAAATCTCTCTCTTAATGGACTAGTAATGGTGCTAGCAGTGATTATTGCTTTTCAAATGTCTGGCTGAATAAAGCATTTTCTCCCTCCTATGTCTGTTATGGATTGTCCAGGCTGTCTATTAGAAAGGTTAAAGGCAGACTCCCCCATAACTACAGATTTGACAATATAGTTTTGTGACCTTTGAAAGATAAATTTTAATGACCTTGAAATCTCTCTTAAATAAATTGAAATATGTCTACATGAGCAAGAAATAAAAAGCCTAAAAAGATAACTGAAGTGTAAAAGAAAACAGGTTGTTTTAACAGAAAGCCACTTTATTCTTTTGTTTTCTCTAGGAGACGAGTTGATGCCAGCTGACCACATGGGCATCACAGAAGGTACTGTGGGCAGGAATATCAATGAGCTCGACTTTCCTCCCCTTAGCAAAGTGAAATAGGCTGTTAGACACCAAAACAAATTATGACCTTGGGAAGAAAGTGAACTACCTTTGTCCCTCTTTCCTGACCCCAGTCCCCAAAGCACCAAAGGAGCCAGAGCTAGTAATACCTGTCTGTCTTCATAGTTGGCAACTCCATCACTGGTGCGGCCAACTACTGGTACGTTCCTTGGGAAGAGCTGTTTGCCAAGCAGAGCAAATCACCCTGTAAGTCATCACGTACCCATGGCGTGTGTGATGTCACTCACACTTCTGTTTAAACATGTTTAAATCTGGTGGGTGGACCATACAGACTCTCGGCCTGAACATAAACCCCAATATTTCTCCATGGTTCTGCTTTTGTGGAAGGACCCTGTCCTCTCTAGCTGTATGGCCAGGCAAACATGCCAGCAAATAGGAATGTTTTGTAATTTAACTCCAGCACAACAGAAATAGCAGCCACATCATCCCTCCAGGACAGGAGCCCCGGAAAGTACCAGAGAACAGCCAGCATGTACTAAGGTATCTTTCAAAACTTTTGTGATCCAGGAACATTTTCAAATGCATAATCAAAGAAAGTGTTTTTAGGACAATATTAAAGGGGAAAGAATATGTTAGAAGTTAGTAAATGAGGCTTGGTGCCCGTAGTTCAGTGAGTAGGGCGCCTGCCACATACATCAAAGTTAGTGGGTTCAAGCCCTGCCCAGGCCTGTTAAACAATGACAACTACAACAACAACAACAACAACAAAAAATAGCCAGGTTTTGTGGCAGGTGCCTGTAGTCCCAGCTACTTTGGAGGCTGAGGCAAGAGAATTCCTTAAGCCCAAGTGTTAGAGGTTGCTGTGAGCTGTGATGCCATGACACTCTACCCAGGGTGACAGCCTGAGACTCTGTTTCAAAAAAAAAAAAAAAAAAAAAAGTAGCAAATGAAAGAGACCCAAAGAGAAAGAAAGAAATCCTCAGTAATTAGCACTTGTTTTCTCTGAATTACTATTTTCTCTATTTGATAATTCACTGTAGGGATCTACCAAAAATATTAAGAACTCTGTCTTTCCATGACTGAGTGTATGTGCTGGGAATAGGGTAGAAAGAAGAGGATTTTTGTATGTGTGTGTGAGTTTTGCAAAAGACAAATAAGTTGCCTAGAGTAGTGTAGTAAAGCTATGATTATGATTAGAATGGGTGGAAGAAAATGCCCTGATTTCTCTTATTCCCTTGCCTATAGCAGTTTAATTCAGTGATAAAAAAGGAGTCAAAATAAATAGAAATTCCCCTTTAGCCTTTTTATGACTTAACCTGGACCCGCAGCACCTGGGGTATTTGCCTTTTCTCTGCAGACTCAAGTATCCATTCATTATAAAAATACTATGCACGGAGACAGTAAAGTGTGCCAGGTCTCAGGGCGGGTGCTACTATACCATCCACACACTGAGGTCTCTGCCCTCAGGGAGCTTGCATTTCAGTGTGGGCAGAGGGAAGAGTAGACAGAAAATAAAGAAGTTAGAAATGGTTTGTCAAGTCATTATGCACAACAGGGAGCAAAGCAAGGAGGAGGAATGAGAGAACAGCGTGGGGCAATGTTGCGATTTTACATATCACACCTCACAGTGAACGGGCATGCGAATAAAAGATTTGGAGGAACTGAAACTGCAGACTCATCTGTCATGTCTGTTCGAGGTGGAGAGAACAGCAGCTATGTAACTACAAAGGCTTGAGGGGCACAGGTGTTTGACAACAGGAAAGAGACATCACCAGAGTGAGCTGAGGAAGGCTGAAGAAGAAGGGTCAGGAAAGACCCTCAGGACGGCTCCAAGAGAGAACTCATGTAAGGTACGTGCTCAGGAGAAAGATACGATCCGACTTACATTCTAAAAGGGTTCCTGTATCATTCTATTGAAAAGAGTGTGTAGGGAGCAGCAACAGAAATAATGAGAGACATCAGGAAACAGATTAAGTATTCATTCAGATGAGAGCTGACACAGCATCAAGTAGGGAGCGGGCAGTGGTGGTGATGGGGCATGATAGGATTTTTCTGTTGTTTGAAGCAATGTTTCTGCTGGACTAGGTCCGGCACGTGAGAAGAGGAGAAAAGGTAAGGGCGACCCCGATGTTTTAGCCTGAGCATCTGAAAAGATGAAGTTGTGTTTCTTGCTCTAGGAACAACTTTAGAAAAATGGGTTGTGGATGATATCAGCTCTGGACGTGTGCAATGGGAAATGACCATTAGACATTCAATGGGAGACGCAGAGTAGGCAAGTCAAGAATTGAGAGGAGTTGTCTATGTGAGAGGTGCCGATGGAGAATGTTACACATGGACAATGTTTAAAGCTATCAGACTTAAATAGGCAAAAACTGGCACTTTCTCCCACTTTCCTTACAATTAAGTCCTTCACATGCTATGAGATCAAAAACAAACAAACAAATCTGCAAACTCTGAGACTGAAACAAAACAATAGGACTGGCTTAACAGGCTCTGGGATTCAAAACAATAGAACCTTCAGTATTTTCATAAATGTGAACTTTGCAACAAAATCAATCTCTAAATTATGATATACTGATATCTGAATATATAAAATGACCTTTGTGAATATAATAACCGTTTGGGAAAGTTGTGGTCTTCCTATTATGAGCAGACCATGGAAAGTGAGTAACTGTGAGAAATGTATGGTTGTTTCCTCCTTCATAGACACACTGGGCTTTTGATTTGGTAAGTCACTACTCCTGATGTGTGACACTACCAGGCACACTTAAAAAAAGGAAATGTATTTCCTACCATCAAATCATAACTGTGTACATTGATGCATTTATGGGGTACAATTCATGGATTTGGAACGCTTATATCAAACTGGTTACCGTAGCCTTCACCTCACTTACTTAACAAACTGTGGTATGTGCTTCCTTTTTTAAAGTGGCATCACTTCACAGCGAACCTAGATGGAGAAGAGGTCCAAATAGGGTCCGATGCATTTTAGAAAGACCTAGGGATGTAAAAGTTGCCTCTGTACAGGTTCCATGCCAAAGAAATTATACTCAACTTTTTGGAGGTAACGCTCAGCTATCTGATTTTAAAAACTCATCAGGTAATTCTAGTGTGTAGTCAATGTAGAGAGTCATTGGCTTAGAAGTTTCAGATATGAGAAGAAACAAGAAAGGAAGATAAGAGAAATTGCAGGAGATTGAGAGAAAGAGAGACAGAGACAGAGAGGGAGGGAGGGAAGGGAACAAGAGAGGGAAGGAAGGGAAGAGAGAAAGAGAGCGAGGAGGGGAAAAAGAGGGAAAGGGGAGGGGAGGGAGAGAAAGAGAGAGGGAGAGAGGGAAAGACAAAGAGGGAGGGAAGGAAGGGGTAAGAGAGAGAAGGAAGGAGAAGGCGGGGGAGAGAGAGATCTCATTCCATAGTCAAGTGAAAAGCCTGAATAAAAAGGAGGGAATGACCAATTGTATCACATGATACTGGTATACTAAGTAAATAAAAACTAAAAGTTGGTCATTGAATTTGGCAAAATGGCCATCCTTCGTAAGGTTATAAAACCTGGTTCAGTAGATTCACAAGAAAAGTGGAAGAAATTAGAACAAGGCAACATATTCAAGGAGTTTTGCTCTAGAGAGGAGAACAGAGAAATTGGAAGTAACCTAAGGCTGTGAGACTAAGAATCTTTTTTTCATCTGGGATAAACTAAGTCATCTTTATTATATGTTTGAGAATGATTCTGTATAGGTAGTGAAAAATTGTTTACGTAGGAAGGACAGAAGTGAGTTACTGAAGCAATGGCCCCGGGTAGATGAAGAGTTGGGTCCAATGAGTAAATGGTGGACGTGACCTTAAAAATGGCCATGAAATTTTATTCCTGGAGGAGAGAAGATAGAGCATGTCAATACAGACACAAGTATGTTGGTAGTTTTAGAGAAATAAGCTCCTGGAAGTTCTGATGCCTAGTGGAATATGAACAAGGAGATCAAATGAATGTGATAAGAAAGAAGGATGCTTAGGGTGGGGACCCAAATCAGAGCATCTTCACCAGCTGAAAGTTGATTAAAATGCAGAATTTCAGATCCCATCCATGGCCTATTGAATCAGAATCTGTGTGTTTGATAAGGTCCTCGGGTGATTTATATATTAATTTGTCAGAGGCACAGAGCTAGAGGAAGAGTAGGGAAGTTAAAGAATTAGGAAAACATGATAGGATGGCTGACGAGCATGAAAGGCACACTGCAGCCTGATGGTCACGAATTTAAGATGACATCAGTTAACCTGGTTATGAGTTTTTAATCCAAACAATTCCAATATATAGGTTCAAGTAGAAAAAAAGTTCCTTACCAGAATTAAATTGTATCAGGAGAGAACACAGTGATAAGTAAGGAAGTTTATTGTATTTCAAGAAAGGGATGATTATGATGTTCAGGGATTTAAGATGGACAATGAGAACAAGAGGATTGTGAGCCAGAGCCGAAGAGGAGGGACTAGGCATTGCTCTTCCCGGCCATGGGGAGCTTAGGTGGTAGTGCAGTTGGGGTTCTGAAGGAAGTAAACTCGGAATTATTTCCTCATCTCTTGATAATTATCATTAATTTCTAAGAATGTCATTTTACAGAATTCACTTTGTCTTTTAAAATTATTTCTCTTAAACTGGACATTAGTCATTTTCCTACCTCCTGGAGTATATTTACCCCCTTTGTGGGGAGGTGTATCTGAAAGCATTTTCCCTGTTTCCCACTCCCATCGCTCTTCACACGCACCCTCGTCTAGTGCTGTGTCTCCACCGTAACACCAGTATGGATGAAACCCAATTTCTGGGAGGACAGCAGCTCAAATGAAGTTACTCACCAAAACCAGAAAAAAAAATTGTGACATGTAGATAAAATGATTATGTTTAATGTTCTGATATTGTTTAGAGAAAAAAGACTTAATGACCATACAGATCGGAAAAGTTTTGAACAAAGGACATTCGGCTGTATGGAGCATTCCTCAGTCTTAACTTCTCTATCTGGTACTGTGGAGAAAAGACCAGCAGCTATCAACTACCACATGTGCAAAAGACTGAGTTTGAAGTGCGGACCATCAGGGCCCTGGAGAGCGCGGAACCTGTAGGAGAGAAGTTGCAGTAGACAAGGTAAACAAGTGAGAGGAATGAATTCAAGACAATGGTAGAAAACATCAAGACTATTGCAACTGGGGAGAGAGATTCAACTCTGCCAGAGCAAAAGGACAGGGAGCTGTAAGCACTGGGGGAGCCCTTGGGAAGCTCCTGGGGAGGTTGCGGTGGAGTGGGGCTTGGTCAGTGTCACTGGGCCTCTGTGCTTGCTCATTAGAGCCTCCTGAAGTTAGCCTGCTGCCGCTCATGGAACCTGGACACAGGGGTGCTTTCCTGATGATTCCACTCGAATTAGGTATGGCTTCCAGGTTCTTGAGAAAGATATTCCTGGGTTGTAAAACTGAAAAGAGGCTGAGAGATTTATACTTGAAAGGAACGGAGAATGTATTTGTGGTAGCAAGTTTTCTAAGGAAAAAAAAAAGAAGTTAGGAACCTATAGTCAGGAAGAAATCTGTCTAAAATTTAGTTAAGCTGAGGGCAATGTGAGGGTGGCCTTGGACACAGCCTTGCCTTCAAAGCCCATCCCATGCGAGTCACCCACCATCCAACAGTAACCAGCAAGTTGAGCATCTTGGGTGCTCTTGGCCAATGAGGAAAAGCTCGCCTCTGCATAGAAGATGGGCTAGACAGAACCAGTGGAAATTGCTCTGAGAATTCAATCAGTGATGGTTATGGAGCTCTTACGGTAACTTCTCCTTCTCATCACAATCTGTATGCCATCTTATAAGACGCTTGCAATATTTCCAGTACTTAGCACTTCAATCAAGTCTTACATGTTTAATATTAAAAAAACATATTAACATTAACCATAAAAAGAACACATGCCCGTGCATTCAGTAAAAGGAACACAGCCAAGATGTCCTGTTGGAACTTTTGCCACCTGTTTACAAAGTAGCACAGGGTTTTGCTCTGGAGCACTGCGCATATTTATGAAAGTTCTTAACTTTAAATTTGTATGTGGAGACATTTTGGTGCTGTATTCTTGACACTATAGTTGAAGGCGTTAAAAATTCAAAACAAATTGACAGTCACTTTTAAATGATAAATCAATTACATTCATTGTTTATAGCAGGATTTATTCACAGTCTTGAGTGTAGGAGTTGGTCATTCTCGGGGCTGTTTTGCCTTGACTGTTTTAATATTCTCTGAGCAGTGCTGTGAACGTGGGGAGATCTCTGCAGCACTGGTTGACGTCACGCTAGGACTCACGGGTGCTGATGCAGGTGTATGCTACGTTCCTCAATGCCGCACAGCCTGCTCTGGGCTGCAGGGTAGAAGAAGGTGGGTCTCGTGCACTGTCATATCACTCCAAGCAGCAGAATGGCTGAACATAGTAGGCCCTCAAGAAATATTTGTCGGATGAGGGTATATGTTCTACCAGGCATTTTACGGTGAAATATATGTCAAAATCAAAACTTATTCCTATAAGTTATGTGTACATATTAGAATTTTTAGATAACTGAAAACTATACTCTTTTTTGGACTTATATCCGTGGATAGACATTTAACTTCTTTTTAAACCTTCTTACTCTCCAGAAATGATACATTTACTGTGAAACTATACCTAGAATGTTTTCTGGTAACTATTTTATACATTTACTTTCAAAGTAATAGTTATTACAAAACTTGGATGATTTTAAAGTTTATTTAACAATCACTGCCTTTCGGAAATCTCTTCCCTTCTCTTCTTTTTCCTTCCCTTCCCTTCTCTCTCTTTCCTTTAATACAAATGCCAATATTGTTAATTAAGCAACTCGTAAGAGTGGCAGCTTCAATTTGTTATGTGCCTAATTGGACTAGTTATTCCACTAAGTGCTTTTAAAAAAAGCTCATCAAATTTTTTGAGTAATTCTTCAAAATAGATGTTATCATTTTATTTTACAGGGGAAAAAGTTGAAGGTCATAGAGTTTATACAGTGAAGTCAAGAGAAAATAAATGGTTAGGCATAATTTGAAAGCAGATATATGGCATCAAAGCTCATAAACATGTCACTATTTCCAGATGCCTCATGTGGCCCAAATTATCAGTAGGCACTTACTTTTAGCATAAGGCTTAGCTAAAGAATATGAGTAATGTTCTGGGAAATAATCCTGGAAATTAGTATATCACTCAATTATTGCCAGTTAGAAGCTTGGTCATGCCTCTCGTAGATAAAATTAGCTCAAAGTGTCTGCTACACAATTGTTATTGTTATTGTTTTCCCTGAAAATATTCTTAGGTACTAATATCAAATTACAATGAGATTCACCCAGGAAAATGTTGAAAGAAGTGAATAAGTGACACTATAGACCTATTAATTTAGCTTAAAAGACTGTTTCCTACATACCTAGCACTTCTGATTATTAATTCTTTAACTTCAGAAGTTACTTTGCCAAACTATAATCATCTTTGGCATAGTATAAAACAGGACACAACTGTTGTAATGCTAACATATCAAGAAAATGGAGAAAGGAAAATTAAGAGAAAGAAAATAAGAAAATCCACAGACAAGGTCTTTATATATTGTTTGATACCCATGGTAAAAATTAACCATTTCAAATATTGTCTGAAAAGGGCGGGGCTTCAAAGGAAAAGGCCTTTTATGTGATCCTATAAAGCATCTCGTAGTTGTAAAAAATAAAATGTAGTGAAATTGTGTGCAAATGCAAACACTGCCCAGAAGGGCTTAAGTAGCTTGAAGGCCTGGCTAAGATGAATATTATTAGAAAATTAAAAGTTATGCCAGAAGATGTTCCATAAAGCCAAAACCAACATACCTCTTAACATCGATTATAAATTAAACATTTTTGAAACTGTGCCCAAACTAATACCAGTTCAAGCACAGACTATGCTGTAGCAAATACAATGATGCCACTTTGAAATGAAAAGTTGGGGATATGCTGGCGTGAAGCAAACTTACAAACAATTCTTAAACACTTGAAGTTCTAACATGGACTAAAATCTTGATTAGTAAATGAAAAGGAATCAATTGATGGAGCATCAGTTGGAGATCAAAAACGCCAGAAGCAAAAAAGAATAACATGTACACTTATTTTCTGGTATTATCAGAGCAAGAACTTTTTCACCTAAATGAATCATTCAGATAACTGACATATACCCTATTCAGTGGCTCAATAATTTTCTGTTTTAACCATTTTTAATGGATATCATTCTTAAATGAATTACATACTTCTATGCCTTAAAAACAAGTGGTACTGAGCACACTCTCAGTCTTCTTGGATGACCTTGGGTCCAGCAGAGAAAGGTAATAAAAAAAGAACCTGATAGTTAAATGAATACAAAACCAGGATCCTCTATTAACTTTAAATAAGTTATTGCTACCCTGAATACTTGTTTTCTTCTCACTATAACTGGAGCTAAAAATATATACATTATAATGTTGGTGAGAATTAAAAATTTAAGATATTTGAAGATTACTGGAATAAAGTAGGCATTATAAAATAGTTAGTAACCATTTTACCATGACATGTGATGTCTTTATGAGTTATTGAAATTATTACTCACAAGACAAAACAAAACAAAACAAAACAAAAAGAGATGTTGGCCTGAATGAGGGAATGCTTATACACTGTTGGGCTGTATGTAAATTAGCAAACTCTCTAGGGAAAACTGTAGGGATAATTCTCAAAGAACTAAGAGTGGCTCTATCTATCATTCAATCTAGCAATCTTGCTATTAGAAATCTACCTAAAGGGAAAGAAGGCATTTTATTAAAAAAAAAAATACACCTGCACCCATATGTTCATTGTAGCACAATTCATAATTGCAAAGGTATGGAATCAACCTAAGTGTCCACTCACAGATGAATGACTAAAGGAAAATATATATATGTTTTTCATGGTATGTTATATGTATATATAAACTTATACCACATAATACTTCTTCACCTTCAAAATGAATAAATTAATGTCTTTCGAACTAACTTGGATGACAGCGGGAGGCCACTATTCTAAGTGAAGTAATCCAGAAACAAAACCACCAAATATCGCACATTACCACTCATAAGTGGGTGCTAAGCAGTGAACACGGGCATACAGAGGGTTGTGTGGACACTGGAGATTCACAGGGTGCAGGTACGATGTACGTGATTCAGATTGCTCCACTATGAAGTTCATCCACACAATAAAATACCATTTGTACCTGCTAAATCTGTTTAAATTAAAAAAAAAATTAAAAGGAGAAAAAAAGAGAGGTCTCAAAACTTGGGAATAGATTCAATAATATGAAATATGAAGAACTGGTATACTCTGAACATTTTTCTATCAATGTTCCAATTTTCCTATGTCTGATAACAAGTATATTATAATCCCTTCAGCACTTCCACAGCAGTGGGGTGTGTGTGTGTGTGTGTGTACTATAAATACAGGCATAGAGAAATACATATGGATACATACCAAACATAGAATGTTAAAAAATTCAGATTGCTTTATGTCTAGTGAAACTAGAGATTACAGATACATAAAAAATAACAAACTAGTAAACAGGATAATTTAAAGGAAATGATTTGAAGAGAAGAATAAAAGCCACTGATTGTATGCATAAGTTTTTTTTTTTTTAATGTGTTGACTGATTTTAAAGGAAAGTTTAAGAATTTAGATGAGTTTTATTAGGCTGCTAAATCCATGGAGGACAAAGTTAATGACATTTTAAGTTTTCATAATTGCTTTATAATTATGTTCTCAATAAAGAACAAATTAATCAAGATGTGTGCTAACTGGATGGAAAATAAGGATTGACACTAGTTTTAAAAGATCGATATCATAATTAAACGATGTTTAGAATCTGTACTATAGTATGCCTTTTAAATACTTTTTAAACAAAGCTTTTTTACATTTTATGCATAAAGAGCACTATTTGTTTGAATGAAAGAGATGGCTAAACTGTTCTTACTAGCCAAGATGCGGAAATTAAAGGAGCTGATTCTTTGGAAACCCTTTGTTGACTGAGGCATGTTGAAAATGTTCCCATTCCCACTTGTCACACTTGTACAAGCACCTTGTGAAAGATGGGATTAGAATGAGAACGTGTTGCAATAAGCACTTAATACAATAAAGTTTTCAAAATCCATTCAAGGCAAATCATAAACTTAACCTAATAAATTAAGGAAGATATGTTTCCATTGTTGGCATCTTAGGGATATCATGGCATCAGAATTTGAATCATAATTAAGAATTTTCTCAGTGACACTTTTATATTGCTAAAAAGAGCAACATGCGCACATGTATCACTACTTCAATTTCCTTAGTCAGCTAACTTTTAGAACAATTTAAATAACAGACAAGTATTATTAAGTGTATTCTATTTGCTTCATCATACTTGATGATGTTAATATCTTTGCATAACATAAGTTTCTGACCTTATAGTTCTACTTCTTCCTTAATAATTCTTTTCTTAATCCATCCTTATTTAAGTATGATTGACAAATACAGATTATAAATTGGTCTTGGTGGCTCACACCTGTAGTTCTAGCGCTCTAAAAGGCCTGCGTGCCAGGATTGCTTGAGCTCATGACTTCCAGACCAGCTAAAAAAAGAGTGAGACCTGTTATCTACTAAAAATAGAAAATTAGAAAAGTTAGCCAGGCATCATGGCATGTGTCTGTGATCCCAACGACTTGAGAGGCTGAGGTAGGAGGATCATTTGAGTCCAGGAGTTTGAGCGTGCTCTGAGCTATGTTAACACCACTGCCCTACTCTCCCATGGGAAACAGAGCGAGAGAATGTCTCAAATAAGTAAATAAATAAATGTATAAATAATATTCTTAGACATTTTATTCTCTTAGTAGTGATCTCAAATGGCATTGAGTCCCAGATTTGCAACTCGGTTAATCTCTGAGGTGGTAGACAGTAATTTTAAGACTCAGCCACTCCCCCTACGAATGGGTCAGTAAATGCTATAATTGGCTTTGTAAGTTGTCCTCCTACCAGTAGGCAGCACTAGCAGAAGGAGCCAGCTGCAGTGTTGTTCTTTGGGACCTGTGGCTGGCTCTAGTTCACCATCAGAAGCACTCAGCTGCTCCGCCCCGGTGAGGGGCAGTGCCCTGGAGTTCCCAGGGGTCTTCTTATTCCCCCCCACAGCAGAGGTGTGTGAAGGACGAGACTGAGGGAGGCTAGCTTTGACAAGCTTGCCTTGAGGCTCCACAGAGTGAGCAAAGCGTTGCCTCAGCAGGGCTTGAGAGTCAGCTCCCCGGCAGTGGAAAGGCCACCGGGGAGGGACTAAAGCAGCCCTCCTGATGGAAAGTCTGCTGGTGGCGAGGGGTCATCTGGACTCAGACTGGCTGCAGGAGCGGGAGTCATCTCCTCCTCCTCCACTGCCCTGCAGTTCTCCTTCTGGCATCTGGCCACAAGCAACAGCCCAAACTACTAGCAATGGTGCCCACATCTGGGAGCTTCCCTGGCCTAGAACTGCCTCAGACTGAAAGTGAGGCTTTCCTGGGTGCCGCAGCATGGACCCACACTGCACTCTCCTTCAGATTGTCCTTGGCCCCCAAGATTAGCAAACAGATTCCCCCTTGTGCCCTTCAGCCACATGATCCAGTGCTGAGGGTGTGAGCTCCGACTTCAGGCTTGTCCTCTTGTTCCCTCATTTCAATCCCCAACCACACCAGGTTGTCCATGGAGTGCTCAGGTAGGCTTAGCCACCCTCTGCTTCCCAGACTCAGGTCTCCTTGGACCAATGCAGGCCTTTAAGAGAGAAGGTGTGAGCCGCAGTCTCTGGAAGCCTTGGAGCAGTGGATGTGCCAACAGAGAGGAGGCCCGCTGCTGACAGCCCCGGCTCTGACACCCTGGGGCGTCTGTGCACTCCCAACAGAGGGAGGGGAACTGTCTGAACAGATGAGAACTGGCACTCTGGTTTTCTTTCCCTTCTCCTTGGAAGGCACCTCACCCAGAAGGTCTACACCAGGGATCCTCAAACTTTAAACAGGGGGCCAGTTCACTGTCCCTCAGACCGCTGGAGGGCCAGACTGTAGGCCCCGGGATGAGTCGGCTGCTAAGCAGGTCAGGCAGCGGTAGCAAAAACACCTAGCAGGCCAGATAAAGTCCTAGGCAGGCCACATGTGGCCCATGGGCTGTAGTTTGAGGATGCCTGGTACGCTCTGGGATCACAGAGCTCTCCCAGGACCCACCAGCCTCTGAGGCCACTGCATTTGGGAAGGAGTTGGGGGCCGATGATACGAAAACTGAAGGACTGAAGCGCCCTGGGGAGACACAGGCACCCAGTGAGTGGGGAGCAGTGTCACCTGTCACCTCGGCCTGGGTCTGTGTTTACAGGAATGACTGCAGGGGGTGGCCGTCTTGTGCTTTTTGTCAAGGAGCTCCCCGTTCATTGGTGCAGCAGTTTGGGAGCCCATGAGACAGGGAAGCTCTCCAGCTATTTGGGAGGCTGTGTCTCGCCATGCTGGGAAGGAAGGAGAAAGCAGGCACCTCAGCCCCTTCCCATGAAACTTCGCTTCTGAGCAGTTGCTTTCTGCCAAAATCTTGCTCCTTCTCATTCGGCTTTGCAACTTTCTCCCGTGAAATCGCTGATAAGTTCTAGCATTTTCCTGCAGAATTACACCTGATTTGTTTTTTTTATTTTTATTTTTGAATAAACGTTTCCTTCTTTCTGAGACAAAATGCTGGCCAGTGTCTCTGGCCAGTCCCCGTGGCCTGCTTTGGAATAAAGCCTTTAAAGAGGTGATTCCCTTAAATGAGGCAGTTGGCGTAGGCTCTGGTGTGACCTAACTGGTGTCCCTGTAAGCAGAGGAAACTAGGACAGACACATCAAGGAGGTGCGCACTCAGAGAACAGTCCCTGTGAGGACACGGCGAGGAGACAGCCACATACAAGCTGAGAGAAGAAGCCTCAGAGGAAACTCAACCTGCAGACGTTTTGATCTCTGACTTCCAGCCCCCAGAACTGTGGGGAAATACATTGATGTCTTAGACACCTCATATGTGGTATTTTGTTAGGCAGCCCAGATAACCAGTGTATACAGGGAGACTGGGGGTGGCTGGCTTCCCTTTTTCTAACTGAGATGGGATTCTGTAAGTATTTTCAGACTGTTTTGTTCCTCTTGCAGACGGAGCTCCTGCAAGGGAACAGAGGAACTGGGTGCTTATTCTCACCAGGTGAGACGTCTCTACACTTCCACTCATCCTCCCTGAGAAACCCTGGTTTCCAGAGGAAAAGCCTCTGTCAGAGTGAGCAGCCCCCAGTGACTACAGCCTCCAACAGATTTTTACTCCCACACCAGCCTATGTTCATTGCCTACGAAGATTTCCAGTCTGGTCTCATATTACTGTCAGATTATATGGTTTCTTCCCCGGGTAAGCAAGTGCTTGGCTCCTGTCTGTCCCTTTAGGAGTCTGTTTTTTTTTGGGGGGGAAGGCCATTTGTCTCATGGCATCCATCATCTGATAGTTTTATATAACAGTCATTAACTTGCAGTATTTCCAGTTTTTTTTTCTCTTTTGAGGACTGACACCTTTCTTTTTTAGCCCATTATGTTTCTACACTTAAACCGGAAGTCACATTAGAATATTTTAAAACTTTATCAATACTATGTAAGTAGTTAAACTTCGCTTACTCGTAGAGACAAATCCAACATCTCTTTGTCTAAGCAGAATGCGGCACTGAGAACAGAAGTCCACATATATCTGTCTAACAAGGGTACAAGTGATCTAGAACTAGAGTATAAATGTTTTGATACAATGACTAAGAAAACGACATGAAATTTATGTGAACCAGCTTGATGAAAGTATTTAAATTGTATATGAAAACAGTACAATGTACCCCATGTTTGCATTAATGTATACAGCTATCAATTAATAAAAAAAATAAAAAATAAAAAATAAAATAAAAAAAAAAAGAAAAGAAAGTCAGTGGGTTTCACTCTGAATGCTAC
>CAUYQV010112920.1:0-21492 GCA_963574575.1 Galagoides demidoff
AATGGGCAGTAATGTGTTATGACAGCAATGGGAAATTAGCATGCTGTTGGCCAGGCATGATGGCTCACACCTGTAATCCTAGCACTCTGGGAGGCTGAGGTGGGTGGATTGCCTGAGCTCAGGAGTTTGAGACCAGCCTGAAGAAGAGCAAGACCCCATCTCTACAAAAAAAAAAAAAATAATAGAAAAATTAATCAGGCATCATGGCGAGTGCCTGTAATCCTAGCTATTTGGGAGGCTCAAATAGGAGAATCACCTGAACCCAGGAGTTTGAGGTTGCTATAAGCTATGACAACATGGCACTCTAACCTGGAGCAACAGAGTCAGGCTCTGTCCCAAAAGAAGAAGAAGAAGAAGAAGACTAACATGGTGCCTATGAGGGAGAGAGTATTGTCTCTGTTACTGTTTAGTTCTGAATGTCTGCTTTGTACCAGCAGGCACTGTGCATGGTGCTGTGGATACAGAATGGAGCAAGACCCAGATTTCACAGTCCAGTGAGGGACAATAGCAAGAATACAGGCAACCATTATGTGATGTAATAGGAGCCATGGTGGAGAAAAGTACAGGTGAGAAATCCCCAGCCTGGGGCAGAATCAGGAGGCTAGAGGAGGCCTTACAATTTCTATGGCACCGAACTAGCTTTAACCAGCACTTTCATATCACTCCCTGGTATAAGAAATTTTTCCAGGCCACTAAACCCACTACATTGCCAGGGAGTGGCAGTGCACGGGAGACATGATCATATTGGGGTTTGGGAAAGGTCACTCTCATTGTGGCTGCTGTGGGAAGGATGGATTATTTGGACAGGGATGAAAGTGAACACAGAGGCGATAGTTAGAAGACTTGCCCGGGTGAGAGAGAGTGGTGTCTGTCTAGCCTAGACAATTGTCAGTGGGGATAGAGTAGAGGGAACAGATACAAGAGACATCTAGTTGGTAGACTTAACAGTCTCTTACTCAGAGACTAATGAAATGAATGAGTAAATGAGTGAGAGGGGGAAGTTTACAATGATTCCCAGGGTGGTCAGAATGGTAGGAACTATAATTTTAGAAGATGTCTCATAGGACCAAGAGGTTGAGAGAAGTAGCAGTCAAAGTAGAAATCTAAATTTGCCTCTGGGTCACTTAGGCAAGGGAAGATTGAACCCAATTGGAAAAAGAGGGCAGGGCTCATCCTCGGCTTGCATGCCAGGAGAGTCCAGGCCTGGGCTTGAATAAAGCTCACCTCGTGCTTTTAAAAAAAAAAAAGAAAAAGAAAAAGAGGGCAGGAGACAGGGACTAAGGGCCCCAAACGAGAAGGTTCAGAAAGGATACAGGTTTGAAAATCACCAGGGTTTATAATCCATTTTCCCATTATAAGAACATCTGGAGCTTTTTGCTATGGGTGGTGTCTAGGGAAAATAATTTCTTTAACCAACGTACAACAGCTAGAGGAAAAAAAAAGTTATTTTCCCTCCTTACAAAAAGGAGAAAGCCTCAGAAGTTCTCAGGGAATGATGAGCGGTGTTATTCGGAAACTTTTAAAAGTGCGTCGCTCCAGATTTCAGTGTATCCACCACTGGTCTGGCCAGAAGAATTAAAATATAAGCTGTGGGCTCTCTAAAATGCACTTTCTAGCATTTTCCAGGAGGGTCAAGGGCCAAGGAATGAATACTGGATGGGGAAAGGAAGCCACAGCCACTTGGCGAGCCCCTTTCTGGTTCTGTGGCAGTTTACCTGCAAGCAAAAAGTCTGTTTCCCTTTTTTACTTTTCCCTAAAGGCTATTGCAAAACTTTTCTAGAAAATCCAGTCTAGTGTCCCAACCTCTGGCATGCCATTTTCAAACACTGTGAGCCCCTAGCTTGCTGAGACAGGCTGTGCCAGACTGTAGTCTGTGTGGAAGCTGGAGCCAGATAGCAACTGTTGGGAGAGAGTTCATCAAATAGGTATGGGTCCACAACTTTTGAATAATTGGTTTGCCTCAGTAGAAGGAAATCAGCAAGTGACAATATAACTGAAAAAGAAAGCATAGAAGCCTATATTAAGATGAAGGAAACATCTGGTTTTTGTTTTCTTAAAGTTTATTAATGCATCTGAGGTGTGAGTCACCGGCTCACTCAGCCAATATTTCCCAAATGAAGTCTTCATTGCTTCCAAAGTAGTTGGGAAAAGTCATTTCAGAACTACCTTGAGAGAAAGATGATTCACAGAGAGCTGTCATTTAAAAATGGGGGGTGGCATTGGTCCTGGTAGGCCTTTCCTAAAATTGCTTTTGTGTGAAACCATGATTACATTCCTTCCTCCCCAGGATTTTATTCCTTTCTCCAGATACCGTAGGTCATCATGTGCTGACTTAAAAATATGTATTAAACCCAGAACCTCACACAAAAAATCCTTCACCTATCGAGGTAGTTCAAAGCTGGCTGGCCTGTGTAATAATGGAGCCAGCATCTTTGCTCTCACTACACTGTGCTCTACCCAGTGGGGCCCCACTCTCTCTGACCCATTGGTAGGTATGTGAGTAGCAGGATTCAAAGTCTACCTTTCCTAGGGGACCAATGACCTGGTTCTACTAATCCCGCCTGCCTTGCTTTGTCTGAGCTTCTACCTACCCTAGGTACTGGAAATCCAGAGATGGATAAGTAATGCTCGCTACCCTCAAGGAGCTCACAGTCTAGTATCAGAGATAGAATTATACCTAGATGTAATTGTGTATATATTTTTAGAGCTCAAAATTCCTAGTATGTAAATAGACTAAAATAACCACTTTGTTTTTTTCTGGCAAGTACTCCATGCCATCTTTTCATTATACCTTTACCAGAATCAATAGCTTATATATTAGATATTTTAGGTATTTCTCTGAGATTTCTCAGCTGATTTTTTTTTTTGAACAAGGAGCATCTGTTCATGTAGTTTCTATACC
This sequence comes from Galagoides demidoff, assembly GCA_963574575.1. NCBI lineage: Eukaryota > Metazoa > Chordata > Mammalia > Primates > Galagidae > Galagoides > Galagoides demidoff. The sequence goes on from CAUYQV010112920.1 coordinate 2,903, forward strand.
ACACATTTGGAGTCACCTAAGAAGAAACAGAGGAGTTTACACTGTAAATTAAAGACAAAAGTACGTGGAATGTTGCTTCTCTCTGTATTGATGTAGTTGCCCACCTCCTTCGCTTAACACTGATATCTTATGAAACTTTCTCTTGTTATTAACAAGAGGAAGATATAAAAAGGTAGCTTCAGATTGCACCCCAATTATGCACCGCATCTAGTGTCAGTACTTGGAAAATGATCCAATTTTATTTTAAATCAAGCACAAAACAGGTCTCAAAAATTTAAATGACATGACTGAATTCGAACAACAGTGTCTTCCCGATGGAATTCAGGACAGGAATTGCCAGCCTCTGGCTCATGTAGTTTCTTACTCTAAGGTAGATAGTCTTTATGTTGTGTCCCTTGTAGTAAATAGAAACCCCAATCTTCAGAAAGAAAATGATGTCATCGGCTTGTGTTTTTCTCTATTCCCTTCCAGGTTGAATTTGGATATGATACTGGCAAGAGCAGCAGAGTAAATGATCAATTGGTGATGTGTCTGCTCCAAGGCAGATTATTTTGACAGTCTGTTCTAACCATACAAGCAGTGTTTCCAATAAAAAGTTTTATTAAGTGTTGTCACAGATGTAAATGTTTCATAAAGATATCACTTAAGTTGTAAATCATATACTTGAATTCACACTAAAATCACCTCATTAAATACTAAGAAAAACTATGTCTTTCACATAAATCCTGGTCTCAAGTGACTTTAAAAAAAAAGGAGAGAGGAAAAAAAAAAAAACAACTCAAGTTCCAAGCTCCAGCCACCTAGGGCTAAATTTTAAGAGACTTGACAGAAATAGGAAAATTTCTCCCAACTCTTTAATTGTTTTTTTTTTTAGATCATACACTCCAAAGGTTTCATTATCTTCCTAAGTCCATCAGACTCTCCAGAGATAATAGAACCTGAAGAATAATCCAGACTCACTTTTTAAAAAACTCTGGTTTATTGAAGTATGATTTACATACCATAACATGTTTCTGTTTTAGTGAATAGCTCTGCGAGCTTTGAAAAACACACACAGACATTTAATTATCACTGCAATCACCATATGAAACATTTCCATCTCTCAAAAAAAATTCCCCTGTGCCCCGTTGTAGTTAACCTCTTTCCCTACTTCAGGCTTCTGGCAACCACTGACCTGTTTCCTGTCCCTGTCATTTCGCCTTTTGCAGAATGTCATATAAATAGAATCATAAAACATGTAGCCTTGAACATATGCTTTCACTTTTTAAATTGATAACATTGTTTTCTAGATAATAAAGATAATACACATTTGTGGTAGAAAAACTAAAATATTTAACTAAGAAACATGATATAAACATACTTCCCAGAGATAACCACTGTTAACATGTTAGTGTATTTTATTCCAGGCTTTTGGCTCTATATGTATACACTCTCACACAGACAGAAATCAACTTGAGAAAATTGGAATCCTGCACTCTGCAGGATTTTGTATTTTTGAATCTATCAGTAGCACTTTCTTTTTTCTTATTTATTTATATAATTATTTTACTTTTTTTTTTAACAGAGCAGAGTCTTGCTCTGTTTTCTTATTATTATTTATTGTTATTTATTTATTTATTTTTGGCCAGGGTTGGGTTTGAACCCACCACCTCTGGCATATGGGGCCAGCGCCCTACTATTGAGCTATAGGCGCTGCCCTAGAGTCTTGCTCTGTTATCCACCTAGGTTGGAGTTCAGTGGCATGATCATAGCTCATTGCAGCCTGAACTCCTGGGCTCAGGCAATCCTCCTGCCTCAGTCATCCAAGTAGCTAGGATTACAGATGTGTACCACCATGCCTGGCTATTTTTTTTTTTAATTTTCTGAAGAGATGGAGTCTTGCTATGTGGCCCAGGCTGGTCTCGAATGCCTAGACTCAAGCAGTGCTTCTACCTCAGCTGGGATTACAGGCATGAGCCACTGTGCCTGGCCAAGAGAAAATTTTCTTTTTTTTGGAGACAATAGGAGTTTAATAGTTAAAACACTGGCTGAGACACAAATATTTACCTTGTCACCAGAGCGATGATTCTCACTTTTGGGGCATCTACAGGGTCACTGTCAGGAATTGGATCAAGAAAGAGTTAATCCTTAAGAAAGGGGGAGTTTTTCCACAGGGAGGCAGAGGTACAACCTCCAGAGCGGCCTTGGGCCTTGGGATGCTCTGTGCCACTTGTATTTGATTTCCTAGGCTGCTGAATGCCACTTGTTTTAATCAAAGGCTATCTCTCTTTTCTTTTTCTTTTTTTCTTTCTTTTCTTTTTTCTTTTCTTTTCTTTTTTTTGATGCTGACTTTTTCTTACACTAAAACAAAGACACTCCTAGGTTCCTGGGTTGAGTTCAGAGATCGTTCTCTGGGGACTGATAGCACCCTGTGCTCCTGTCCCACAGACAGTTCTTCTCGCCATGTTAGAATTGCTCATTTCCTTTGTCCGCCCCACTCCCCTGGACAGCTAGCCCCACAGGCCTATGCCCTTTTGTTCGTGTCATTTTTCCTGGTGCCTGGCATATGACTCAGCAGAGTAGATACAGGTACTTAGCAAGAATGAAGGTAAGAAATGAACAAATGAACGCATGAATGAACGAACCAAGATCAAACATTCCCTTCACGGGACCCATAACTGCCACTCATTTTTACCCACAGAACAAGAAGAAAAATACCTTTTTGAGCATTATTTTGGTGGTATCAGAGAAGGACGAATTTGGCCTTCAAATACCTTGGCATTTCTGACTCACAGCTACACAGCCTGGCAAGATAGCCAACTAACTGCCTCTCACATTGCTGTGGTGTGTCTCACACACTGCCCTGTGGAGCCACGCCAAAGTTATGTTGTCAAGGAGATGGAAGTGGCAAAAGTGGATCTGGCAGGGGGAGGGAAGGAGCTGTCTGCTCTGAGTTGTTGCCCATGAGTGATTAACGCATGTGTCTGAATGGCCACGCAAACTCTCACCCTACCTGGCCTTCCTGGGGGTGGGAGAAAATCAAGGGAGTCTGTGTTGAAGACCCAGAAGTAAGGTGAGAAGGGAGTGGGTGAGGGAAGAAAGAAGCACACAGAACTAGGGCTGTTCTCCTTTGATCTGAATCACGGGCTATTTCTCACATGTAATAATGATAGTAGCAGTTGCCACCTGTTGAGGCACCCGACCTAGGCTGGGCACAGGTTAAGCCCTTCCCTCACGTTGCCTCGCTGAATCTCCACAGTGACCCCCTGAGCTAAGCAGGATTTTATTCCTTCACCCAGACTCTTTTATCCCCTCTCTCACTGATAAGAATGAAATTGAGGCTGAGAGAAGTTTGGTGAATGTCCAAGGTCACACAGCTACTTCGCACAGGGCCAGGCTTCAGTGAACGCCCTGTCAGCAGTAGCTGCTGCGATTATATCACTATTATTAATCATAGGAAACGGCTGATGCCAGAGGCGACTCAAAGCCGACCATGGAGTCCAAGGCCCAACACAGACTCTGAGACTCAGACTCCAGAGGCCTCTTGGAGCTGCTGGAGGCCTGCTCTGGGGGCTATGAGGACTCTGACTTCCCTTTCTGCTTGTACATGACGTGGGAAGGTGGCTCCTGGGCGGGTGTGGAAATGATGCCATGCTTGTGTTTGGCTCCTTCTTGGTTCCCACCAACATTTTCCATTCTCTGAGCGCCTTTGTGAAACAGCTCTGATGTGGCTGACAGCAACTGCAGTGGAAGCCAAGTCAAGCCTTCCTCAGGAGGAGAGCTGGAAGCTTTAGAGGGTCTTGTCAGTGTGCAGGAACCCACAGCCCCCTGCCCAGTAACTCCCAAGGCCCTGGCCTCTCGGCAGTCAGTTGCAGAACACAGTAGTTCATTGATTCCTGCGTCATTTCTCTGGTGGGAAACCAACACCCCATCAGCCTGGCTTGCAGGGGCCTCTATCTCCAGGGAGAGCTCTGCTGGGGACTCTGATCTTCATGGTTTGGGGACTGCTGCATCCAGCTCAAGATGATTTTCCCTTCTGTGTTTTCTGCAGCTTTTTCAACCCAGCATCCTGGAGAAACTTTGAAATTTCAAATTACCCACACGGCAGGAATCCCTACAGCTTCCTGGTGCGGGGTGGATGAGCACCATATGCTGTTTATACAAAAATAAATGGCTTCCCCCCACGCAGCGCACGGGCTGCACCACTGGCTATCCCCCTTTATACCTTAGCAGCTGGAGCACCGGGGGAGGATGCATATGCGGATAGAAATTTGGCTCTAAGAAGCCCAGTTTGTTTGTGTAAGAGCTGTGTCTCCTACAGAGGCAGGTGGTGAGCAGCCCAGCTTCCTTCTGTGGGACCAGCTGAAGAAAGTGGGTGAACAAAAATGGGTAGCGCTGGATAATTACCTTCTACCTCCCAGGCAGGCTTGCAGGGAGGGCCTACTCATCCTGAAGGCTCCCCCAGTATCGTGAGCCCTAGGGCATGGAGGTGGGTGTCTCTTTCCTTGGACTTCAAGTACTTGAATCTGTTGCTTGGCTTGGGCAATAGCTGTTCATTCATTCATTCATCAAGGAATTATTGAGCACCTACTATGTTCACATCTGAAATTGCAATAAGTCCAGCCCCAACCACTTGCCCCAGTGATGACCTAACTAAGACACTGGACCAAAAGTAAAAGTTTAGAAGCAAGGGAGGCTAATACTCGACAGCTTGGGCAGCTGGTGAGTGGAAGTGTCAGTTGCCACATTTCAATGAGATTTTATTCATTAATTCTTTCATTCATTCATTCAACCAACAGTTCATGCCATCTACTCTGTCCCAGATAGTGTGGTAGACATGGGAGTTATCAGAGGTGAGAATGACTGCTGTAATCAGAAGGAACTTCAGATAACAGTAGCCAACATTTATTGAGTGCTTAGAATGTGAGCCAAGAACTATGCTGAGTGTTTTCCGTACCTTATCTCCTCTTTTATATATATATTTTTTTCTTTCTTTCTTTTTTTTTTTTTAGAGACAGAGTCTCACTATCACCCCAGGCTAGAGTGCAGTGGTGTGATCATAACCTCAAACTCCTGGTCTTAAGCAATTCTCCCACCTCAGTCTCCTGAGTAGTTGGGATTACAGGCTTGAACCATGATGCCCAGCTAATTTATTTTATTTTATTTTATTTTATTTTATTTTATTTTATTTTATTTTCTTTTATTGATACAGAGTCTTGTTATGTTGTGAAGGCTGTTCGCAAATTCCTGGCCTCAACTGATCCTCCTGCCTCTTCCATACTTGTGGGATTGCAGTATCCCTTATCCCTTTGAATGCTCATTCTAAAAGGTCCAGACAGATGGGGAAACTGAGCCTCACAGATTTTACTGACTTGCTGAAGGTCACATAGCCAAAAAGTGGCAGAACAAAACTTTGAAAAATCCAAGTGAGTTCAAGTGCCTGAGGCTGTGTTCTTTGCCCATTGTCACGTGTTACTGTGCATTCCTGCCCACTGTAGAGGTCAGCCAACTACAGCCCACAGAGCAAATCTGGCCCATTACCTGCTTTTGTGCTGCCTAGGAGCTAAAAATGGTTTTCACATTTTTAATTTTTTTTTAATTTCAAAGTATTAAAGGTAGATAAATGTTTTTGCTACATGGATACCTTTTATAATACCTAAGTTGGGGCTTTTAGTGCACCCATCACCTAGGTAGTGTTCATTATATCCAATAGGGAGGTTTGAGACAGAGTCTCACTCTATTGCCCTGGGTAGAGTGTCCTGCTGTCATAGCTCACAGCAACCTCAAACTCCTGGACTCAAGCAATTGTCTTGCCTCACCCTCCTGAGTAGCTGGGAGTACAGGCACCTGCCACAATGACTGGCCAGTTTTTCTATTTTTAGTAGAGATGAGGTCTTCCTTTTGCTCAGGCTGGTAGTTTTTACATTTTTAAATGGTTGAAAAAATCAAAAGTGTATTTCATGACATGTGAGAAATATATGTAATTCATGTTTCAGTAACCATCCATAAAGTTTTATTGGAACATAGTCATGCCCATTCTTCTACTTCTTACTATTGCCTAAGACTTCTCTACTGCAATAGCTGAGTTCAGTAGTTGTGATTAACCATGGCTGGCAAAGTGGAAATACTATGTAACCCTTTAGAGGAATAGTTTGCCAACCCCTGGCTCAGTAGGACACTGGCAGAAGAAGAAGCAGATTTCATCCCATCTCTGAGCTCAGGTGGTCCTCCAGATCCCTGTGCCTGTTCCCACATCTTCCTCAGCAATTTAGAGAGACCTCCAGGAAGCTCTGAGTGAGCATTTTGGATGATGGTTGCCTTTGAATTATTTTCGGCACTTCTTTCAGAGTCTTTGAGGCCTGAGATGTTTAGGGTGGTATTAGGTTTTTCATCAAATGTTTAGATAAAAATGTAGACAGCAGACTCGGAGTTATTCGTGAACAAAGCCCTGAAAGCAATCCTGTTGGTCTTTGCTGAGAGGTGCCAAATTATCTCAGGCTCCACTGGGAGCTGCCTGTGGGGCCTTATATGGGCATAATCTCCAAAGCCAGGCTTGTCTCAGTCTGCAGCATGGCTGGATCCACTTTTAAGGTTATGTGTGAGCATTTCTTGTCTTCCTGTTTGCTCAAGCTGTGGGGGAACTTAGCCTCTGCTGCCCTTGAAGGGACCATGATTGCTGTCAACTTCTGTATATGTCTTATTTGCACGTCAAAGATAACAATTGCCTTCCTTTTGGCATTTATCTCCCTTTACATTTGTCTGTAGGTGGAAGGAAGCACTTTTGTAAGTTCTGGAGTAGGGGATATGTCTCTTTACTATCCTACTTGCTTCCTGGGATTAGTGTGTTTGAAGAGATGTTAATAAAGAAAACACTTCCTGTGTGCCTATAGACAAGGGGTCTGTGCAAGGCATTCCATAGGCATTAGCTTACTCAGACCTCTCAGCATACCTTCACTCATTCATTCAACAGACATTTGTTGAATGCCTGCTAAATGCCAAGTCCATGGCTAGGCCAAGACAGTAATGGCTAGACTTGCCAAGGCTGGGGAGTCAGAAAACATCCCTTGGAAGAAGGGACACTTAAGATAAGACCAAAAGGGTAAGAAGGAGCTGGCTGGGGGCTCTCAGTAATTGGATTAGAAAACTTGGTGTAGAAGAGTTTAGTTGAGAGAGTTATGGAGAGAGCTGTGATAGTAACTCAGCTGACCAGGGCTACCAAGGATTTTGTTCTAGAGGCCTCAAACTGGAGCCCTAGCCTAGGCTAGCTCTGGAATATATAGCTCTGGTCCAAACGGGTTTGACTCAGCAAGCCAGGTGCCCCAACTATTGGACATCCAATTCTGCAGATGTTCCTGGAGCTCTCCCCATGCACACAGCACTGCCTAGCCTCTGGAAACCTAGAGATGGATGAAGCAGATGGCAAGAAACTCATGGTCTAGTGGAGAAACTAAGTGATTTAAGCAAATAAATAACTCAACAGTATGGTAAGTACAACAGAAGAAATATGGACAAGACCCCAAGGTAGCACAGAAGGGGGCTGCTGAACACATTTTCAAGGGACAGGAAACAGCGATAGGGGGCTGAATTTTGAAGGACCAGAAGGACCCTGAAGAATAAAAAACCTGTATGATCAAAGACCCAGAGACATGAAGCCACATGCTTCTGGGCCTTTGGGGGGAATTAGAAGACCTTCTGTATTTTTGAACCTGAAATGCAAGATAGAAAGTGGTGGGCATTGAGATTCTAGGAGGGGCAGGTGATGGGTGAGTTTGAGGAATGAATGTTGCAGATTTGGCAGCACTAAAGGTATGTAAATGTGAGAAAGGAACTCTCCCTGTTAACTTGCCTCAATAATGCCCCTCTTGTTACCTAATCCTGCTGGTTTAGACTCAATTTTCTATGGTATTTCAAAGAAACTTCCTGATCCTTTTCTAGACAAATTTCATGCTTTTGGAAGTGGATTACCCCCAATATTTTATACTTTTCTTACAACTTTCCAAAGCATGTAGCATATGGTATTTCTCCCAACTGAGAGATTATTGACCCTTTATTTGGGGGGGAGGGTGCAGCTGAAATGAAGTCATCTGTCCACTGAAGTGACAGCTGCAAGCAGAAATGTACTCTCCAGGGCAGCGGGCCCACCATCTGAACCTGGCCCATGAGTGTGCCTTCTCCATGAGTGACTGTCCTCTCCCCATGTCCTGTTGCTTCCCATTATATAAAAGCATTTTTGCAGAGATGAGCTCTCAGCTTGTACTGAATATTTTAGGTGTCAAACATCCTGTTTTTCTCTGAGTAATGTGACCCTGTCAATGACCCGCTGCATTTCAGGATGACATCATGGGATTAAACTGAGAGTAGTTGAAGAGAAGTGATTATGGGAGCCTGGGGACCTCTGCTTGCCCCTTTACCTTTCAGCAAGTTGTTTGGAGATGTTGGACAAGAAGTCTGCAAGTGAGTGCCCGCTTTGCACAAGAGCAGGGGTCAGCAAACTAGGGCCCACGGAGCAAATCTGGCCCACAGAGCAAATCTGGTCCCAGCTGATTTTGCAAATAAAGTTTTAATGGCACACAGCCATGCTCATTCCCTTGATTAGTATCTACTGCTGCTCTTGCACTATAGTGGCACAGTTGAGCCAAGTGACAGAGCCCACGAGGCCAGCAAAGCTGAGAATTTGTTCTATTTATCCCTCAAAGAAGCAGTTTGCCGAACCTGGCATAAAACCTCTCCTCCTCCACCCAGGGAAAAGGGCATGCGAGTATAATGACGTCCCCTGACGGAGTACCATTACGCATTCCCTTTCCCTCCTGCCCAAACCTGGGGTATACAACAAAAAGTAGAGATTGATCTTTTTTTTGAGACAGAGTCTCAAGCTATCACCCTGGCTAGAGTGCCGTGGCATCACAGCTCACAGCAGCCTCAGCCTCAAATGGGCTTTAGTGATTCTCTTGCCTCACCCTCCCAAGTAGCTGGGACTGCAGGTGCTCACCACAACACACAGCAATATATATATTTTTTTGGTTGTAGTTGTTGTTTGGCAAGCCCAGGCTGGATTCAAACACACCAACTCTGGTGTAGGTAGCTGGCACCCTAGCCACTGAGCTACAGGCACTGAGCCTAGGGATTGATTTTTAACAAGCATATCAAGAGCTTTCATATTTGTTAAATGACAGCAGAATGTGCACATTTATTAAATGAGTGCTGCCCTTCCAAGAAGTTCCCTTAGGAGAGTGCACACTCACTCTGAAGCTGCTGCTGGTGTGCTGGATGTTATAGGTATAAGAGCCAAGCTTTGGGAGACCTAAGAAAATCCACTTCACCTTCTTTTTGGACCCAGAGAAATGCAGCATTGTTGGGACGTCTGCCTACTTACCACAAGATCGATGTTGGCCTATTTAAATAAAAATGAGCAGTAAGGATATTTCAAGGAATTGGCCGCAGGTTCTGCTGGTAGTTCCTTAAAAGGTTCACGACATACAATGTCTTCAGAAGCCAGGTGGCCTCACTGAAGGAACTGAGACTCAAGGTGACCCTTTGGAAACATGTCTGGGGATTTTTGATGCATGTTTTCAGCATTTGGGCCATTTTTATTTCTCACAGAATGAAATGTTCACTATCTGGCCCCAGACCAGGCTCTGGTTAGGGACCGTGTTCACACTTTGAATGACTTTACCATCTGTCCTATATTTTCCCATCTTTTGCCCCCTGGTGTCAGTGGATTTTTCTGTGGCTTGGTGCATTGTACCCATTTGGCTAAAAATGGCATGTGCTAAAGGACAAGGAAACTCTTTGCTTAGTCCCAGTCTGACAATCAAATTTGGATGGGAAAGAGTCCCCTTGGAGCTGGAATGTGGCATGCTGTGGGTGGGCCTGGCATTGCTGGGAAAGAGCAGAGGCAGTGGGCATGTCAGCCTTTGGCTCCTCTCATCTCACAAACCGCTATGTGCTCTAGACTGCTGTGGTGGTTTTGGAAATCCACGAAATGCTTACTTATTGCTCTGCATTTCTGCTTTCTCATTTTCCTTAAACTCATCGTGCAATGGGAATATTGGTGTGGTCAGTCCTGAAGCAAAAAGATAACCAGTTAAACAAGTTGCACTTTTTTTTTTAGTCCTTTCTCACTTTTTCTTTCCTTCCTTTTCATCAAGAACCACTGTCTCTCACACAAAATGTCTATATTTTATGAACTCACAGTTGGTTCATGGTTTTCTGTGCTGCTAGGGTGTCAAACGCAGGACCCTGGGGGAGTTGCTCAAGTGCACGTCTGTGTCTATACTTCCCATTAGACTAAATGTGCTGGCGTGATGGAGAACGATGAAGTGGATTACTCAGAAGTGAGGAGGAGAAGGGCTGGAGCCACAAGTGTAAATCCCTCTCCAGTGCTCCTGGATGCCCCAGATCTGAACCAATCAGGGAATAGTTTGGGCTGGGAGGCTCTTTCATTCTGAGATTTTCTTGCTCCAAAGACCAGAGTTTAAACTTGAGCTGCTATCTCTAGCCTTGGGTGAGGACCTGGTCCTAATGTTCTGGCTCTAGATCTTTGAGTCTTGGTACCCAAAGGAAAGCTGAGAACCTCAGACCAGAGGGCTGCAGAGAGAGAACATTGGCCATGCCATGTTTGCCTGTGCTTCTTTATGAACATGTATGTTCTTTGCACATGCGGTGACCTGGCCCCACTGGACCCTTCCAAGGGTAAGAATGATGCCTCTATTGTTGGTGCCACATACAGATCAGTCTCTTGAAACAGAGGGCACATAATGTACTTAATTGTCTACAACAATATGTGAAACAGCAAACAACAGGGTCTCTTGGGCATTTGGTTTTATATTTTGAAACTTAGTGTCTATTCCAATGATACTTACAAGTGGCCTTTGGGTGGGATCCTCTAAGGATCGAATCCCACAGGACCTCCATCAATCAGCCAGCAACTGAAGGAACTTGTGCTTTGCTCAGAAAAATGGTCTGGCATCACTGGCTCTTGGGAGAGGTCCAAATTGGCATGGCTCCCCACCAGAGGGAGGGCTGAGGGATGTACTCTTTGCTAGAGAGCTCTTTAATTTGAAGTTTTATAAAAATAAAGGGGGTGAGTTCAGAACTGATTGTTGGAAATCTTTTCTCAGTTTTGATGCTGAGAGAGGGAGAAGTTGTTTTGGCAAGCATTCCATTTAGGGCCATTTCTTAGTATTCAGGTAGTGAGGCAGTCTATTTAGTATGTTGGACACGTTCCCATGTGGGCAGAGCTTCTGGAGGTAGAGTGATGACTCTCTGTTCTTGTCATTGGTAGTGTAGGGGTGGGGGACAAGAGGCATGGGAAAGGTGGGGGGTTGATGACAGCTCAAGGCAGGGTAGTGATGGAGGGCAAGGACTGTTAGCCAGTAGTCCTATTCACTGTCCTCTAGAAAAGCAGAGACAGTTTAAAAGGGGCCATCATTAGATATGCAGGTAGTTTAGTCCTGCCCTGGGTCTCATCCTTAGCCAATGGTCAGCTGTTTTTCCTGAGTGGCCACATGATATCTGTGTCCCAGGCCTTATCTGCCACTGATTAATCAATCTCTAGCACTCACCAAAAGTTCTGAGAAACTGCCCTCCACCAATCTCTCCCATCAGCCCACCATGGGGGCTATTTGCTTTTTTTTCCCATACCAAGGGTCTTCCTCATTTGGAAATGTTTAAAAAGAACCCTCCCCTGTGCCTTCCTTTAATGAGTGCTGGGGTGATTCATGCTGGGAGAATGTAGGCCACAGCCCCCAGGGAAGCCCTGCTGAGCCATCTTAGAACCCGGCTGAGGCTTCCCAGGCTCAGGCTTCCCAGGCTCCTCACTCAATTTCCTGCTTCCACTTGAGGACGGCTGCTTTCCTGTGATGGCTGTCTTTGGTTGATTGGTTGATTTGTTGATTGATCTATTCCTCATTTATTAGTTCACTCACACAGACTGTGCAACACGTATTTATCCACCATCCATTCTACCACGTGCCAAGCTGTGTTAAAATGTGAGGCAAAACCAGATAAGGATCCTGTTCCCACAGAGTGCACATCCTGCTGGGAAACGCAGACAACAAAGGAACAAACGAGAAAACACAAACAAGGAGGAAAACATTCGAGAGGGGCAGGCGAGTACAACACAGAGAATGAAGGTGGGGGAGGTGACAGAGTGACTGGGTGGCTGGCTCAGGGACAACATCCATGAGAAGATGACCTTTAACCTGAGATCTGAAGGGTGAATAGGCAGATTTTCAAAGGTGAGGGTGAAGTGTATTCCAGGTACAAGGATGAGCTCAATACGACCTAGTCATTTGACATTAAGAGAGGTACAGAAGAAAAGAGATCTTTGCCCTCCAGAGCTAACAATCTGGATGGGAAGGCAGAGACACAGGCAGTTACAAGGCAGTTACATCAGTGCTGTGACAGGAAGAGCAAACAGAGCTCTGGAGATATAAAGTAAGGGCTCTGAAGGCTGAGTGCAAGGGTCAGAGAAGGCCTCCTGGGGGAAGTAGCATTTAAGGTTAGTAGAAGTTAGCCAGGTCAGCGGGGTGAGGGTGGGGTGGGAGAAATGTGCTGCCCCCTCCAAGAAGAGGGGACAATAAATGTGAAGGGTCAATGCTCACAGTGCAAGAGCATGTCTGAGGGTCCAAGAAGTGCCCAGGTGAAGAAGAGGTGGAGGGGTTGTGGTAGATGAGACCAGAGAGGTAGACACAGGCATGCTGTGGGTTTGGGATTCAGATTCTGACAATATGATCAAGAAGCCATTAAACAGTATTAAGTAGGGGAGAGAGTTAATCCAACTTGTTTTGAAAAGACCATGGCTCTGGGTGCTTTGGGAAGAGTGGATTAGAGAGGAGCAAGAGTGGAGGCAGAAATATCAGCCATGAGACAAGTTCAGTCCCCTGGTGAGAGATAATGTTGCCTTGGACCAGGGTGGTAGTTGGAGATAAAGATAAATGGACAGATCCCTGAGACACTGAAAGGTTACACGGACAAACCCTGACAAGGGACTTGTATATGGAGGTGAGTGAAAGTGAGCGAGGAGTCCATGATGCCTCCTAGGTGTCCGGTCTGAGCCTTTTAAAGAGATGACAGAGACAGAGTGTGAGATTTGGTGAAGCAAGAGAGAGAGCTCTTCTCTGGACATTTTGGGTTTGTGGAGATGTTTAGGGGGCAGATGAAAATACAGAGGAGTGTCTTGGCCTAAGAAGAGTTAAAGCAGAGGGATCATTTGAGCCCAGTAGTTGGAGCCTGCAGCAAGCTATTGATTGCACCACTGCACTCCAGCCAGGGAGTCATAGCAAGGCTCTGTCTCTGAAAAGAAAACAGAAAAGAAAAGGAAGGGAAGGGAATGTAAGAAGGAAAGAAAAAGAAAAGCTGAGAAAAGAAAGAACAGGAAACGAAAACAAAAGAAAAGAAAAAGATTGGGTAATGGAAAGAGCAGTGCCGGGGTGAGGGAGAGACAGGATTGTCAGAGAAGTCCTCTCTCTAGGAGAGGGCTACATTTGTCTCCTTCCTCGCAATAGCAATAATGACAACATCTGCTGCGGCTGCCACTTCAGTATCCCTGAGGAGGACTGAGGGGCCTCCCACGCCTGGCCCTTCCTCTCCTCTAGTGACTTTGTCCAGCCCTGACCCCACCTCAGTCACTCCCTTCTAAATCATACCCTAGACCTAGCCATTACCAGTTTTTCTACCCAAACTCTCAATGTTCCACTTTAAGGCTAGATAGGAGGCTACCGCCTCCTACTTGTCCAGCTCATTCCCACTAGTGACTGCACTACCTTTGACTACATGGGACATCCAATCCGCTGATCCTCCTATGTTTTCACTGTCTCTTACCCGCTGATGTCCTGTCTCCCCAACCTCCTAGGCTTCTGCTCCATGTTCATCACTGTCATCACTCCCTTGCATACACTCCAACTCCTTGCCCTTCTCACATCTGCATACTTCCTCGGTGAAACCCCAAACCTGCTTAAATTTAACCCTTTCCTGCTCTGCACCTGCAGCTGAAATGTAGCTGAAGGAAAATACAAAATCATGATGACTGATGACTGGTCTCGCTTTAAATTCATGGCTGTTAGCCACGAGTGGGTCCTCAGAGCTGCCTGGCAACCAAACTATTTTCCTAGATATCCCCTCTGCAGTTCTTGAAGACTGTGCCACATCTGCTCTTCTTGCCTCAAGCCCCCCATACCTCCCCCCATCTTCACTCTCATTGAGTGATTTCCTTTTCTATTTTGTTGAGAGCAAAGAACCAATCAGAAGGTGAAAAAAAAGAACTTCCACAATCAAATATGTTACAATGGAAGAGGAATTTCCCTCCTGTCTGATGGCAAGTCTTCAGTTCTTTGCTCACTAGATTCCCCCCTCACCTACTCAAGAACACGGCTGTAACAGTTCTCCCCTCTTCTTTTAACCATTAATTTTTCCTGCTCTACTAGATCATTCATAGTAGAGCAAACACGTCTCCTGATCCACTTCCACCTCTAGTGACTGTTCCATTTCTCTTTCCTTTTATATTAAATCCCTTTAAAAGAGTAGTCTGTGCTCCTGGCCTCCAATTCCCTCCTCCCATTCATAGTCTCTTTCTCTTTCGTTAATGTATCATACATATATGAAAAAAGATGCAGAAAGATGGCTAACAAGGAATGCACAGTCCTAGAGGGCAGTGGAAATAGGCATTTTACAAAGTTAAGATCAAATGAGTTCTCCCTTAAACAGTGGATCCGTCCTAGTATCTGAGAGGAATAGAAAAATACGGGGAAAAAATCTAATCTTGAAAATTTCTAAGACGTGTAATTCCATTAAATGCGTAAGATTTCCTAAGATCTACAATAAGAATTCCAGTTGTACCAACATAAATTTCTAGACACCATAGGTACAGAAACGTATAAGGCAATACATTAAGATTCTTCTATTGTACTTAAAAATGTATAGTTGTTGGGGTTTTATAAGAAATTGTAAAAAATTTAGAAAACTACAGAGAATAATATGATAAATACTCATGCCCCTATTATCCATCACAACTGTTACTATTTTTTTGTATGTATATCATATCTTTGAAATTTGTATTATGGCAAATTTCAAACGTATATAAAAGTAGACCATAAAGTAGAAAATAGAAAGAATAGTATTATATAATCACGCCCCATGTACTCATCTGCCAGCTTCACAAATGATCCAGTCATGGCAAGCATTTTTTTAGCTGTTCCCTCACTCATTGCCCCTGCTAGATTATTTTCATCTGTCCCCTCACCCATTTCCCTCCCATGCCTTGTACATTTTTAACTTTAACATAATTCAGTAAATTATGTTACTTGAAAACCTGAAAAATATAGCCTTAATTTCCAGTTCAAATTTACAATAGCACCATACTGTCATAATATTTCTTGAAGTTTGTTTAAATTAGGATCCATACATTGCAATTAAGTGATGTGTCTCTTTTAACCTGTGAATTTCTCCTCCCATCTTTTTTTTTTCCCTCTTAAAATTCATTTGTTAAAAAAACTGGTCATTTAACCTAGAGAATACTAAACTTCCCACAATATGGCGTTTATTGACTATGTCCCTGTGGTGCCATTTAACAAGCTCTTCTGTTGCCTGAGTTTCCTGTACATTGCTGGTTGGATCTAGAAGCTTAATCAGATTGGGGCTGAGATATATATATATATATATACACACACATATATATATATGTAATTTTTTTTTGAGACCACTTTGTTGGTGGTGCTGTGTCCTTCCATCAGGAGACATGGAATTGTGATAGTGTCTTGTTTTGTGGTGTTAGCAGTTGTTCGTGCTCCACTGGGGGTTGCAACATGGTAATATTAGAATTATGTAATCCCATCTTCATTCATTAGCTGGAATACTTCTTTTTTTTTTTTTGAGACAGAGCCTCAAGCTGTTGCCCTGGGTAGAGTGCTATGACATCACAGCTCACAGCAACCTCCAACTCCTGGGCTCAAGCGAGTCTCCTGCCTCTGCCTCCCAAGTAGCTGGGACCATAGGTGCCTGCCACAACGCCTGGCTATTTTTTTTGGTTGCAGCCATCACTGTTGTTTGGCGGGCCCTGGCTGGATTTGAACCCACCATCTTAGGTGTATGTGGCTGGCGCCTTAGCCACTTGAGCCACAGGCACTGAGCCATTAGCTGGAATACTTCTATAAAGAGAAGTGGTATCATTTCTATAAAAAAACAAGCGAGATGCTCCATTCTTTCCCATTATTTACCAGTTTTCAAAGTAATGCGTTGGTTCTCTGATATTCTCCAACAATGACCAGTAAGTTTTTTCTCATCTCACTCCAGTCAGGCTTTTACCCCCAGCATTCTACCTAAATGGCTCTTGATCTTCATGGTGCTAAATGCAGTGGTATAACCTCTGTCCTCAACTTAGGGCCGCAGCATTTGACACTCTCTTGCTGAAACTTTTGTTTCTTCAATTTCCTTCCAGGACAATCCTGTTTTTCTTGCCACCTCCTCTCTCCTGAATTCTAGATTTGGATATCCAATGGCCTACTTATCCTGTCTGCATGGATGTCTAATAGACATCTCAGACTTAACATGTATGGAAATGAGCTGCTGATCACCTAGTACCTGCTCCGCCTGTATGGTCTTCATCTCGGACTCTGAGAGTTCCATCCAGTCTATCACCAAAATCTTTTAGTAGATGCCCCACACTACTAAATCACAAAAGCCGATTGGCTCTAATTTCAAAATATATCCAGAATCTGACCACTGCTCTTGTCCAAGCCACCCTCATTCCACATCTTGTTATTCCAATGATCTCCTTGCTACCACCCTTGTCCCTTTTATGGTTTATTTGCAATTCAGCTAAGAATGATGAACTATTTCAATCAGATGATGATGATAGAGTCATAATAAAACCTATTACATACTATATACAGCATTTGCTATATGCCAGGTATGGTGAGGGGTTATCCCCATCGCCTCTCTGGCCTTGTTTCTTGCTACTCTCCCTGTCATTTGTTCATTCATTCATTCTTACTACTCCACACCAGCCTCATTACTGTTCTGAACCACCTCCCCAGCATGCTTCTACTTTGGGGCTCTTGAGTTGCTCCTTTCTCTACTTGAAACACACACTTCCTCAAGATACTCCCATCTCTCTTAGCTCACATCTTCATTTCTTTCAGGTCTTAGCGCAAATGTCCCCATCTTAGGTGACCATTCCACCCAAAATCTACCACCCCACATCCAATCCCATCACTCCCTACTCTCCTCCCCTGCCACATTGCTTTCCATGGTAGTTATTGCCTTCTCACAAACTACATGTTTTACTTATTTTTTTTTTTATTGTGTGTTTCCCCTTGGTAGATATAAGGCATATTAGTGAAAGGATTCTGGTTACTTTATTCACTGCTGTATTTCCAACACCTAGAACAGTATTTTGCAAATTTGTGTTCAGTAAATATTTCTTAAATGACCGAATAACAATGCCAGACACAAACTGTGTGGTTGGACACTTCCTATCACTTAGTTTTCTTAACAACCCCAGGAAGGTAGATTATTATCCATATTTTACAAATGAGGAAACTGAAGAGTTGAGTGAATTTCCCAAACTCAAACATCTGATAAAAGCTAGAACCCCACCACCCATCTGAGGGTGACCGGAAAGATCACCTATATATCTGTCTAACAAGGGTACAAGTGAACTTTTCATTCAGATTTTCTTAAAAAGGTCCTAGAAAATTCCACATTTATGTTTCAATCTCCAGGGTAAAAACTAAAGCAGCAAAGAAATTAGATGCCCCACAGAGGGTTCTAGGTCAGTGGGACTCAATCCTGGCTGTGCGCTGGGATCATCTGGAGAGCTTTACAAACTATTGACCCCACCCCAGAGAAATTAAATTATTTGGTCTAAGATGTAGCCTGGGCTTTTTAATTTTTAATTTTTTTTAATTTTTTTTTAGCCCAGGCTTTTTAAAAGCTCCCCAGGTGATTCTAGAGAACAATCAAGACTGAGAACTACTCTTTTTGTTTAAACTTAGATCTAGCAAGAAGCCCTACTTTCAGTGTGCAGTTTCTAAAAATGCTAGTGCATAGCCCGTTTACAAAGGAGTTCCCCATCCTTCTGGTAAAACTTGCAGAATTTTCTTAGGCAGCTGTTGAACCAGGATCTTATCCATGAGAAACCCTGAGAAATCTATTGGTGAGCTCTGATAAGCTAACGAAGTTCAAATCCAAGCATCATGGATGGATGTCAACTACCAGTTCTTTACCAAATGTTATGTCTACTAAGGAGGCTGTAGCCACTGATGAAAAATTTCCCATTTCTGAATTGACAGCTGTCAAAATAGCTCATCATTGCTTTCACAGATTAGTCAAAATACTAATTATCAAGTTTCTCCTCCATTACCAGACAAATATTTCACTGATGCAATCATAAATTACAATTACAATTCGAGTCTTTCTAATGGACACTGTGAACTTAATCTGGAGAAGATTGATCCCATGGCTATAGGTGCAAAACTTGGTGCCCCCTCCACAACTCTCAACCAAGCTCTGCACAAAACCTAGCCCAGGAGCAGCCTGCCAGGGCTTTGAGAGTTGTTTACTTTCTTTAACCCAACAGTTCCTCAGAAAGTCCTTTTCACACATTGCCTGTA
>CAUYQV010112923.1:0-14724 GCA_963574575.1 Galagoides demidoff
TTGGTTATAGCTTTCATATAAAAGGTATAAATTAGTTTCATAATAGGGGTGTGTACATTGGATACTTTTTCCTCCATTCTTATGATACTTTGCTCAGAAGAACATTCTCCAGCTCCATCCCAGTTAACATATTTCAATTGAATTATGCTTACAACACACGAAAGTTGTAGATAATATAGCTTAAACACTTTCCTTGTACCAAATTGACATTATCAAAGTATTCGTGATTGTCTTCCTTCATTCATAAAATTGAGGGAAAACTTAGCCTATAAATATGAAGAAAACAAGTTTGCTAGTATTATCCCCAAACTTGTGATTTCATGAGTGTGTTACTTTCCAACTGTGCAGACATCATCACTTTGTCCTACTTCCCGATTTCTTGTCTTCCAGTAAGTGCAACTCTTAGAATTCTTCACATACGGAGCTCTGGCCCTAAGAAGCACCCAAAATTATCCCTGCCATGGGATTGTTCAATATCACTCACCCTGCTTTTTTCCTGCTGACTGGTATCCCTGGTCTGGAGAGCTCTCACTCCTGGCTAGCAGGCCCTCTCTGTGTGATGTATGCTGTGGCTCTTGGTGGAAACACAGTGATCTTGCAGGCTGTGCAGGTGGAGCCCAGACTCCATGAGTGCATGTACTACTCCCTGTCCATGCTGTCCTTCAGTGATATGGCCACGTCCTTTCAGAACCTTCTTCCTGGATGCCTGCACTATTGCCTTTGATGCCTGCCTAGTCCAGATGTTTCTCATTCACTCCTTCTCCGTGATGGAGTCGGGTATTTTGCTGGCCATGAGTTTTGACCACTATGTGGCTATTTGTGATCCCTTGCACTATGCCACTGTGCTCACCAACGAAGTCATTGCTGGAATGGGTTCAACTGTGACTTCATCACCCTCATCCCTCCTCCTGTACTTATCAAAAAGCTGTCTATCTGCAGGTCTAATTTTTTTTTTTCCCACTCTACTCTGCCTACATCCAAACATAATGAAGCTTCCTTGTTCTGATATTACTATCAACATCTATGGACTATTCACTTAGAGAGAAGAAAAGGTATATTCAGGCCCCTAGCCATGACTGGCCACCAGCCTCACTTTCTGAGTATCACAAAAGGGACCTGCCCTACCTCAATTAAGCCAATTCTAGGCCTGATCAGGTCTTCCAGGATAAAACTTCTTTTCTATTTCAGTTACAGTTCAGTTGGATGAGAATTTCTCTTCCAAATATTGTTGTAAAAATGAAAACCAGGAGCAGAGGCACAGACAGTTTATCCTCTGAGTTGGGTTATGTACAGCAAGGGCATTTCCCCAACAGGAGAATATCCCATATTCCATTATGAACTGGACACATTTTCTAACTGTGCTGATGCACTTTGGACTTAGAACCCTCTTATCTTATTGTTCTATTTCATTCTCAGATAAAGGGGGATCTATTTGTTGGTGCTTCTACATTTGAGCACAGGCAACTGGATGCCCTCCAGGCAGCTGAGTAGAACATTAAATCCTGAATGCTTTCAGATTTCCTAGGAGCAATACACCGCTTATAAAGTCTAACTTCAGGCAATGAATCAAGATTCTTTTTCAAAGAATGAGTTACCCTCTGCATGAGAAGAGAAGGACTATTAAACAAGCAGTAATTTTGGTGTGACTATCAGAAACCAAGATTTGTTCTCATGGTTTTATCATACTAGGAGTAGGTAAGGGTGGTTATGATTGTGTTTATTATATTTATAATATTAAGGGTTTTTTCCCTTTGCTTCCATTAAGCACAGGAGACTTATTCATCAAATATAAATAAGAAAATAAGTAGAGGGAATAAATTGTTTATTGTATAATTATGTATCTTAGTTGGTTTGATCTGTACATGTATGATTAGGGTGTCAGGTGATACCTAAACATTTGCTATTTCATTGAAATTTACATAAACCTCCAAAACTCTTAAAGGTAAAGTATAATCCTCAGCTAAAACTTTCCATAAATTTAGGGAGTATGTATCACTTACCCAAATCATTGATCGTGACAGGCTTTATTTTAAAAGACTTAGAGGACAAATTGATCTCTCAAGCCCAGGTCTAAAACAACATGGAGACAATTTGGGGGAGTGGATATAATTATGGTGGTAAAGTGCTTTTTCCCGTTTCCCATCCAAGTTTGTTTTTGGTGTGTTTGTGTGTTTGCTTTTTATGTTTATTTTCTTACATAGGCCCACAATAACTCATTCATTCATTTATTCACTTAACAATATTTATTGAACCTTGCAATGTGCCAAGCACAGTTCTAGATTTGAGGACTTGAAGTTTATGGGATTTAGTCATTAAGGTTTGTGAGCAAAAACTACCTGAAGAGATATGAGAGGGCTATGTCAGGACCTCCTGGGATTTGTTTAGTAACTACATATTCCTTTTAAATGCCTGCTTACAAAGTTTCACCATGCTTGTAGAGGTTGCAGGATGAGGGGAGTTAGTTACGGGTGGATATATGATAAATGGTGATATAAACTATGAGAGAACAGAATAAACGTTGAGAAGCACAGAGCTTTGTACTTAAGGCAAACATCTCATGATGACAGGCTAAAAGAAATCAGCATTCTGGGAGAAAATTTATATTTTTACAATGAAAACGAGCAATAAACAACCATGGTTGAGAGTCAACATTTTTGTTAGTCTTAATATCCAAGCTCAGGGTCTCAGAGTGAGATAGATTTTTCTGTAAATGTTGAACCACTTAAAAATTGACAGAGTTACAAGTGGCCTTTTCTATATTTGAAATAATATTGTGAAAATAAAATCCACTACGTGATTTTAACACAAATTTTAGAATCAGAAACTTAAGAAACAAAATTTTACTAGATGTGCAAGTGGCAAGAAAATTAAATTTAAAACGCAAAGAAAATTCTACTGAGCAGATTCAAAACTTTACATACTGCATCATAGGCATTAGTTGGAAATCTTCTTCATTGTCAATTATTCAACAAGGTATGATTCCATTCAACAAGATGTATGATTCAACATTTAGAATTCAAGTACCTGTAAGAATATTTTTACAAATAATGTAGAAGTAAAAGTTTGTGATTATGAAAAGAAAAAGATTTCTAAGACATTACTCGTGTAAACTGGAAAATTTGGTTCTATTTTTTATCAGATCTAGATTTTTTTTCAAAATAGGTTTTTGGGGGTTTTTTGTTTGTTTGTTTTTTGAGACAGAGTCTCCAGCTGTCACCCTGGGTAGAATGCCGTGGCATCATAACTCACAGCAACTTCCAATTCTTGGGCTCAAGTGATCCTCTTCAGTTTTTCTATTTTTAGTAGAGACAGAAGTCTTTCTTTTGCTCAGGCTAGTCTTGAATTTGTGAGGTCAAGCTATCCACCCACCTTGGCCTCCCAAGATGCTAAGGTTACAGACATGAGCCACCGCACCCAGCAAAAAAATAATTTTTTAATTAAACATCTCAGCTTTCATTCTATACAAAAATATTCTTAACAGGTGTAAAACATATCATTTGCTTAAATGACAACATACTATGTAAAATATTTATTTTAGCAGATTAAACAAATACCATTAATTTTACAAATAAAAAAGTCATTTTGCCCATGTTTGATAATTACAGATTTCATTAATATTTATTAGGCAGTAATAAAACAGGCTACAAATATTTATTTGATGACATTCATATATATATATATCAATTAAAAAATATTTTCCATACTAAAGAAGTACTCACTCTTCCCAGGCATATACCATATTAAGTGACATCTCAGTTTTATAGTTGAGATTGAGAGGGCCTTTTATTAAAGACTTATCAAACACTGAAGTCCATAGTGTAGTTTCTAATATTCATATATAGACAGTAAAATGTTAGCATATAAAAGACTTTTTAATAAAAGACAGATGACCACTATTGTCAACATGACTTTAAGGACTATGGCTTAATCTTTGTTTTTGATGTTTTTCTTTCATTCCTGTTCATAACTGTACAGTGTAGGCTCATACCCTTTTGTCTCCATGTATTAAAAAGTACAATTTTTGGATGGCAGGATGATTGTCTGGAGGCAGAAGTGGTGGTAGAATAGCTTTTCTACCTTCATGAAAGGGGATATTGAACCTTCTCTTTCATGATTTGTATGCCATTCATTTCTTTCTCTTGTCTGATTGATCTGATGAGGGCATTCAGTACTATGTTGAATAGCAGTGGTGATAGTGGGCACCCTAGTCTTATTCCTGTTCATAGGGGGAATGTTTGCAACTTTTATCCATTCACTACTGTGTATAATATTGGCTGTGGGCTTGTCATGTATGGCTTTTATCATTCTGAACTATGTATGAGGGCTTGTGACAGTGATGATGGGGACTCCCACAGC
The DNA here is from genome assembly GCA_963574575.1 of Galagoides demidoff. Classification (NCBI taxonomy): domain Eukaryota; kingdom Metazoa; phylum Chordata; class Mammalia; order Primates; family Galagidae; genus Galagoides; species Galagoides demidoff. Next base: position 4,357 of record CAUYQV010112923.1, read on the forward strand.
TCCATTTGCAGTGTCTGCATAGTGAGTGTGTGTCCCTAAGATTCTTTCTTTAAACCATCCCCATGTGTATGGGTCTCCCACAGGTACCTGCCAATTTGAGCAAGTGGAGCCCCCCATCCCATCTCCTTCACTTTGAGTATCTCTTTTCAGTCCCCTGAAGATTTACAGTGCTCTCTCCAAAAGGGTCCATCTGTAGAAGGCTTCTTCTTGGCATTTTTTGATCTTTTCCTACAATGTGACGTGAGCAGACTGCTTGGAGTAGGCTTTCATCCTATATTTTTAAAGTTTAAGGATACTCAAAATGATCATTTTTAAAGTGAAAATATATTCAAAGAAGATTATTCCTTTAAAATTTCATGGATAACACTGGTTTCATCTCTTAATTTTCTATTCAGTTCCATATGTCTATGTCTCCATTTTTGCGCCAATAAATATCTCTGATCTCAAGTAATATAATCCCCAATTAGAGCATAATATCATTAGTTTATACATTAATTTTTGTCTGTTTCTGAAATTTACTTCAAAGCATAGTTGTTACTAGGACAAAAAGGATTAAACTTAAGACCTTCTTCCTGGTAGAACCTGAGAGAAGTCATTTGTGCAACTTGTTACAAGATTCATTATAATATAGTGGAGCATAATATTCTGAGTTAGAGGTTGTAGCCAGACAATTCTACAGTGGCAGGTATCCAATTGTAGATTCTCATCTAAAAGGAGATTGAAAGGCTCCAATGCATAGTCCAACATCAGCAATACCAAAAACTCCTAAGACACTTGGATTTCCCGTAGGCTGTTCCCCTAATCAGAGCTTAGGTATCAGTAACATCTTGTGTAGCCTCCTGCGAATCTCCTTCGTCTTGATAGAATAGATAATTGGGTTGAGCATTGGAGGCACTAAGAGATAGACCAGGGATATTAACCTGTGCACATACTCAGGGGCATGCTTTCCAAATCGATGGACCATGGACAAACTAACCATGGGCACATAGAAGATTAGCACAGCACAGATATGTGACACGCATGTGTTGAGTGTCTTAAGTCTCTCCTTCTGGGAGGCAATGGCCAGCACAGAGTGCAGAATCAGCACATAGGAGAGGAATATGAGCACTAAATCTATACCAAAGGTAGAAATACCAACACACAGGCCATATATGCTGTTGATGGTTGTGTCTCCACAGGGAAGACGGATTAGGTCAGGATGTAGGCAGTAGGAATAGGTCAGGACATTGGCCCTGCAGAAAGGCAGCCTCTTCAAGAGGACAGGAAATGGGAAGACCAAGCAGAAGCTGCGGATGATGATGGATGTGCCCATATGGGCCACACGGGTGTCAGTGAGCACTGTGGAATAGCGCAAGGGGTTGCAGATGGCCACATAGCGGTCAAAACTCATGGCCAGCAGGATCCCAGACTCTGTCCAGCAGAAAAAGTGGTTGAAGAACATCTGTGCCAGGCAGGCATCAAAACCAATTGCTGGGGCATGAAAACACATAGCAGCCAGGACAGTAGGCAATGTAGTAAGGGACACACCCAGGTCATTAGCAGACAAAAGAGACAGGAAATAGTACATTGGCTGATGCAAGCTCTGCTCTTCCTTTATGATAAAGAGGATGAGGATGTTGCCAAGGATGGAGATAGCATAAAGCAGCAGGAGGAGGGCAGCCAGCCAAGGCTCTAGGCCCTTCATCTCTGGAAACCCTGTTAGTGTGAAGCTGGTGGCACTTGAGATATTGGTTCCAATGCTCCCCATCACGGTTTCTGAGTGACCTTTGGGGAAATGCAACCAGAGTGAATGGAGGTCAGACAGTAAAAGAAAGGAAGACCAGGGATAGATGGTGTCTTAGCGTAGAAAGAATAATGATACTTAGACTCTAATACCAAAGACCAGGAATAGTCAGAAAAAAAGCTGGTAAAATTTCAGACCATTTATAGTCTTGTCACGATCTCCACATCCTTCCCCCTAGAAATCTGTTGACTCATTTTTTTGGACATTATCCCTGGTTCTTTCTATGTTTGCATTTTTTATATTGGTTCAAATCTTTCACTCATGAGAGGAAATAGTCTTTCCTTTTCTCTCTACAAGTTTTTAGCCATAAGATTATTCAAAAAGTGAGGTACATTACGTCCTCTGTCTCCCTCTTGTGCAAATGATGGCACTTTTGTTCGTATTCTATGCTGCCTCTCCTTTCGTGCCTCTGCTTGAGCATCACTCCTGTTCCTCATCTTCTCTTTGTTGCTTGGGCCCCTCTTTTGTGCCCTGGGCATCAAGAATCTCACTCTCCCCTGCAGACAAACATTTTTGTTTCTTTCCTATATGTTCACATGTTTTACTCTTCGCTTAGACCACGTGCTCTCAAAGTGCTTTGTGTTAGACCTCCTGGAAGGGTTTTTGAGAAAAATCTCTTTGCTCAGATGAAACTCATACCAATTAAATAGAAATTTCTGCAGGTGAAACTCAGGAATCAGCATTTTTTTGAATTTCTAGACATTTCTAATAGCTAGCCAAGTTTAAGAATCAAGGGTTTAGATCACTCCTAGCAGCATTCAAATACATCCCTTCACTACCATTTCCTCCTCTCTCAGGATCGATTTCAGGAATTACCATCATAGGAAAGAAACAAACGAACAACTACATTGCCCCCTTCACGTCCTAGTAATCACCCACTCCTCTGCTCCTTTTTACACCTAATATTCTTAAACTTACTTTCTACTCATAATGTCCTCCCCGCTTCACATCATTGATTCCAAATTTATATCTCCTGCCCAGGCTTCTCTTCTTGGTATGGATTTGTTCATCCCATTCCTGGCATCTCAAGTGTAACATATGTAAGGTGGAATTCTGTCAATTACCAGGAGTGGTCTTCATTGCCATCATCTCATTATCTGTCCATGTGTTCATGCCAGAAAAACATGGGAGGCATCCTTAGTTAACATGGCTTATCCTGTCCCATTCGCAAGTCTCTTAATCTGCTGTCATCTGTTCATTATACTCTCAAACCTGGTTTCTCCTATCTCACTTCCAACAGCAGCCTGCAGCTCAGCATCTGTAACCAGGATCACTCTAGTCCCTTCTGGACTGATTGCCCAGCTTACACATGTTTCTCTCTAATCCATTCTCCACGAACCAGTCAAATTATGAGTTTATTAAATAAATAAAAAGACATTATACTCCTACTGAAAATCTTCAAATGGTGCCCACTACCATTCAAAACCACAATTTAAATAACAATTGAAGCCCTTAGCGAGACATGCAGAAGCAGAGTCATTACCTGGGAACTTGTCATCTTCCAATGATTCTAATCATTCTTCCATCACCTCTCTGTTCCTGGTGTTTCATATTTTAAAGGTTCATGCATATTTTCCATTGTAGCTCTTCTCATCACACTTTAGATTACAATGTAGTATTGTCTATTTCTTTGCTTATTTGATTCATATGTTTCTCCCCTGATAAGTTATAAGCTCTCATGATTTCCTGTGTTCCTTCTCATTTTATCCTCAAGGTGTAGACAAGGGACTGAACATACAGAAATCTAGGCCAGGACTCATAGATTATGGGTTCTGAATTTAATTTTTTTGGTAGAGACAGAGTTTCACTTTATCACCCACAGTAGAGTGACATGACATCACATAGCTCACAGCAACCTCCAACTCCTGGGCTTAGGTGATTCCCTTGCCTCAGCCTCCCAAGTAGCAGGGACTACAGGCACACACCACAACGCCCAGCTCTGAATTTAATTTTTAAAATTAAACTATCTTAGGAAAAAGGTACTAAAATAAGAGCTACATTTTTAAGTATAAAATAATTCAGATAACTAAAACAACTCCCCTTTGCACCTAATAGCTCAGATTTAATCACTATTTTATTACACACCAGCTGTGAATTCCATTGCCTTCTTCATATCATATTTTCACATCAATAGAGTAGAAAAGGAATGGAAAGTAAAACACTGAAAATGTTTATTCAGATCTCAGGTTCAAGGCACGTATTGAATCAATAGCAACCAAGAAAGCTGTAATGATTAGGGATATTTAGGGCCTGAGAATTCCTAGTCCTATCCCAAAACTGTCTTTACATTTTCTTTTTCCCAGTTAAAAGCTGTCTTCTTTTGGCCTAGCTTTTTATTCACTCTCTAATGAGAATATTGGAGTATGAACTAATCACACTAAAGCATCCACACCAAACAAGAGCATCTGAGGCGCCCTCTGAGTTGGGTCTCTGTGTGCTGGGAACCACAGAGTAAAGCCCTGACACTAAGGACAGGATAGTGAGATTTCAGAAACAAACAGTTATAGATGTGGAGTATGAGTATGAGAACAGAAGCAGGGTAGAGGGGATTAAAAAAAAAATCTCTAAAATTACATCACAAATGACCTCTACTTTCTCAAAAGCTTATACACAATCGCTTTAGGATTTTGAAGCAATGAATGAGGTTCCGGAGGGCCTTTGTGAGGGAAGAGCTAAGATTTCCCACTTACCTCCACAGGGTAGTTTTGGAGGATGGGAGAAGAGGTAGGTGAAAAGTCCACTGAGGGGAGAAATACCATGGGCACCCACACTCTGCACTGGGCCTCACTACCAGACTCCACCCACTCCCTGCTCTGAGCTTTATAATGCTCCATCTTAAGAGTCCCCTGGAGAGGTAGCTGGTGGGCAGGGAATGTGAGAAATCTCAGGTGGAAGGCTACTCTGTGTCCTCTTATTTGTCCCCCTTAGAGGTTTCAAAAATATTAAGAATGAGAACTGGGTTGTCCTGGAGTGAGCAATATATTTAACTCTTAATTTTTTTTAATAGAAAAACAAGCCCAGTAAGCCAAGAACAGAGCTAGACTGGATCCCAGACCCACTGATTCTCACTGATTTCCAGATTAGGGCTCTTTTCACTAACTATGCCACAACTCACATGGATTTCAAATGTAAAATGGCATAACCAACAAAAGCCTAATTACTTAGGGTTGTTGCATATAGGGTGATCATCCTGGTTTCCCCAGAACTGTACTGGTGCTAATACTGTAGGTCCTGCACTGGGAAAGGCCTCACAATTTTGTCAAACATGGACAATTTGTCACCCACAGCCAGACTTGGATTCAAAACTATCTCCTTTCCTGGCAGCACCTGTGGCTCAAAAGGGTAGTGCGCCAGTCCCATACGCCAGAGGTGATGGGTTCAAACCCAGCCCCAGCCAAAAAAACTATCTCCTTCCCTATCTACATGAATGTCATTAAGAAAATTATTTGATTAGTTCAAGTTTTAAATTTCCCATTTGTAAAATGAGTTATAAATTTCTATAGATCTGAACAAACAGTTCTACAACGTATGTCCTTATCAAACAAGAACTACCCTAAGGACTTGCCAGTTTTTCATCTGTCAGAAAAGAACTACAACAGAAAGTGAAAGTTCCAAGAGCTCTGAGGATTCTGGGAGTCTGAGGGCAGGATGAGGTCCCAGACACTAATGTACTGGCCTTAAAACTGGAGCATTTTTAGGCCATCTCTTATCACACCCCCACATTTAGAATGAAGAAATTGAAACTCTTAGGGGTAATAAGCTTGCTGGTATGCACAGAGGAATTATTTATAGAGTCAGAACTTGGATATATATGTCCTGATGCAGACCCACATTATCCCCAATGACCATACTGTCCCTTATTGCCAGGGCTGAAGACTAAAGAAGAGGATGAGTGCTATGTATTTCCTGACCATCAACTAGGTGTTCATGACTCTAATAGTTTCTTTGCTGTGAGTTAGTTCTTTTAATTGTCTGAGAAAATGTTGTGAATACATTTTATTATACCTAAAATGATGACTGGATTATTTAACAGTCAGAGCAAGCATGTACATTTAGAACATCAGGAAAGTAAATCCTTCAAAGTTTTCCCATAGATTTTAGATATTTTGATTCTTAGATAGTTAAATAAATAACATGTGAGGTATTTTTTAAAATATTGAAGTCTCCCCAAGTAAAACTAAAACTTTATTGAACTTGTTTACACCTACATTAGGGTTTTAATTATAAATTGTTTTTAAATTTATGTAGAAGAATATCAAACCTGGTGAGAATTTAGTGCGTCTGAAGACTCGTGTTACTGTTGCTTGTTGTGTCCGTGTTTGTGTGCATGAATTTGTGTGTGAGCGTGCATAAATGGATGTGCATAAAGTCCTTTTATTACTTGGAAATGAGAACAATATGTCTGGTTTCCTAGAATGAATCAGTAAATCAGTCATGAGATATCAGAAGTGGAAAATTTAAAAAGATACCTTTATAAAAATGAATGCTTCTTAGGGATGTAAGATTTGGCTGATTTAATCTAATTACAAATATGGGATATGAAAAATAGTTAACCATTCTCTATTCCATAAACTTACTAGAATCTTCATAAACATTATTTACTATTCATAGAAGCTATAAGGCAGTATCTTTGTCCACCTTTAGCATATAAAATACGTGAAACTTAGACAGATTATAAAGGTTGTCATGTCATAGATTATTGAGTGATCTAAGATTCCAATTCATAATGAAAAAAACACAATTATAAACAAATATGCTCCTCACAGTCACAACATCACCAACTGAAAGAGATGAGAGACTAAAAGCTGGGAGACATTTTATGATCATAAAGATACTTTTAGAAGACCATTATAGCTACAGAGGAGAAAAATCAGAGAAAGAATGATAAACAATGAGATCCTTTTGGAAGACAATGAACTATGAACTGGAAGTGATAATGAAGGCTCACAAGGAGACAGCAGTAGAGGCAAAAACTAGATAAGGCAAAGGCTAACTAGAACTGGGAGGATTTATCTATAGTCAATCATAGATAAAGAAAAGGGTAACACAAGTTCTTGTTTTTACTACATTCAAGTCAAGGATTCATTGAAAAAAATTGTAAGTGATAGTGGTTTAAAAAAAAGGGAAAAAATTTAATTTTTCTCTTATTTTAACTAGAAAGTATATAGTCTGAAGACAAGAAAATATACAGAAAAAGATACGTATATTTTATGTAGAATAGGTTTTCTTGTGTTTTATTTTAGCTTTTCTGCAATCTGCTGTTGTTTACGTGTATTTTTTTCATTATTTCACCCATTAAACTGATGAATTACACAGAGAAATTTCTGACAAATGAGTAATTCTTTTATTCCTAGGAGACACACACACACACACACATATATACAGGGTCTCCATAAAGTATATATATACATATATAAAAAGAGTATATACACACAAAAATTCTGTCTTTCTTATAATTGTATTCACAAAATTTAATATTTACACATATTTTTCATTAACATGTTTAATCTATAAGATTTTTTGCTTATTGTTTTCTGTATCATTAATTAAGGATTATATTTGCCCTACTTATAGCATTGAATCTTTTTGTGTGATTTAAGAAATATAAGAATAATCTATTTCCTAAAATTTAGGGAAAAATAATGAAAAGGTTCACGGACTATCATGTTTAGGATGTGGGTGGGATTTTTTTTTTTTTTGATAATTTTCAAATTATCCCACAATTCCAATTATCCCTTAATTTTTCATTTCTTTACATCTTGTATTTTCCCCTCATTACAAACTTAATTAAGATTTAAGATGACTTATAGAACATTCTATTGTTATTTGTAAAATATTTCAAATCTGTTTCCCATGGTAGCTTCTCCTCCGGGTTGCTGAGGACACTGAGGAGACAGCAAGTCCAGGTCAGCAGCTTGACCCACTGTGAATGCGAACAAGGAGTGGTTTCTAGCAAAAAGGAGCTAGTTACCATTATTCTTAACTTCAGTTTGGATAGGATCCACCTCACGTGGGGTTGGGAAGACCTGCAGCCTTTTAAGCAGCGTTTGCCAGAGGAAAGGCCACTGTGATCAGATTGGCAATTGACCTGAAACAGACAGAAAGGTGGCTTGCTCCCTCCAGAGTGGACGGATATAGAACAATTGGAAAAGATGAGGGATCCAAACAAAAGGAACAAACTTTCGCCCCAGGGCCTAGCCCTCACTACGTGGAACTTAACCAGACTCCTTTTAAATCTTGCTTCAGAAAACTTCCTCAAAGCAGATGAGATTCAGACCCGGTCAAGGACATGTGAGATACTGGCATTATCCAAACTCTGAGTGTCCAGTGACAGCTTTGTAAGACAGCAGGAGATCCCAGCTTAGCTGGATAACTCGACCTTGATGGTGATGAATGCCACACAAAAGTTTAAACACATTTACAAACTGACCTCAAACCTCCAACCTTCTGAGAGATCTCCAGAGAAAAGCTTGTGGCATGTAAAGGTGTGGCAGCAGGGGGCCGGCTCCAGATAGGGGAGATACAGATACGCTCCTGCTTCTCAGCTCAAGCAACAGTTTTGACTGAAAACCTTGTAAAATGGTGCAGGGAATGGATTCATAACATTGTTGGAGAAGCAACAAGTTTGTGATTAGTCCTCAACTCACCTCCCTGGAATGTTCTTTAATTCCACCTCTATTTCTAAAAATCAGCTTTTCTCTAATGGGATAAAGAAAAAAAGGGACAGACAAGTAAATTATTCTCCGTAGAAGAACTGTCAGGCATGGGTGAGTGTTCAGTGACTGTTAAGTGTGGTTACAGTAGGAGCTGTGATGTTCCTGACAACTCGCCCTGCCTTCACCCTAACCCTAACCCTAACCCTGATTTCTTGGGCTAAATTTAGACTCCTTACAGAGCTTGCTCACAGAGGAAGGCAGATAGAGCAGCTAGTGATGCTGACCAAAGCTTCTCCTCCATTCTCCAATCCACAATGAAAATGGGATCAACACAATTTAAAAAAAAAAAATCAACTCTACTAACATATATGATTTCTAAATTTCATTTTCCATTTGTTGATTTTTTCCAGAGGAGGGATTATTTTGAAAGCTTATGAAAGGATTAAATATTAGATTACTTTCATCCTTTTCCCATCATATTAACTTATTTTTTTATCTTACCTATTTTTAACTATTTTTAAAAACATTATATTCCATTCTAATGTCTTAAATAGGATGTTTATTTCTTAAGTTTCTTCTTTTTGTCAAAAGAAATCCCACAAATCTTGAGAGTATAAATTTAGGGGGAATAAATTGTTGTATATATTTGAAATATCTTGCTAATACTCTTCCAATTTTATTATGTCCAAAATTATTACTATACATAAATATATATATAATCTAGAGAATAATATATTTGTCACATTTTAGTGTTACTTAAGATTAAGTCATTTAAAACAATTTATATGCAACTGCATTTATCTAATTTTAAATGCCAGTCAAGTCATTTGAAATAAAGATTGGTATACATAGCTATTACGTGTCTGTGACCGTGTGTATTATTTTAACTAAGATCTCTTTGACATAATATTTACAGAAATAATCTCTTTCCCATTATAACCATGTCTTCAGGGTAACAAATACATTGTTTTGTGATGATTCACCTTAAACAAGAATAATAGTAACACATGAAATGAAAAACTATTATGCGGATGAATGTTTCTGAATTTAATAGCAACAAAAAAAAAGTAAATATTATTTGCTAAGTTAATTATCAATTTACATTGGCAAAACATGTTAGTTTGAATCTTCACTATTGCCAGGCTATCATGTAACATCCGATGGCAGGAATCCTAATGGTAGGTCAGTTCCAAAAGGTAAGTACAAATGCCTTGGCAAAGTAGGTCTTGAAAATTTAAATTGGTGGAGAAAGGGTAAACATCCCCTAAATGTTGGTTTTTAACACGTCTGCTGTTCAAATCTTGGTTCCCAGAAGTATTTTGTGAAGCCTCCGACGGATCTCTTTGGTTTTAATGGAATAGATGATGGGATTGAGCATTGGAGGCACAAAGAGATAGATAAGGGACAAGAGTGTGTGTACATACCGTGGGCCATGCCTCCCATAGCGAGCAGCCATGGACACACCAACCATGGGCACATAAAAGATGAGCACAGCACAGATGTGTGACACGCATGTGTTAAGTGTCTTTAGACGTTCTTCCCGGGAGGCAATGGCTAGCACAGAGCGAAGTATGAGCACATAGGAGAGAAGAATGAGCACAGAATCCAAGCCAAAGGTAGCAATGACAAGGAACAGACCATAGGTATTATTGATGGTGGTATCACCACAGGCCAGGCGGATCAGATCTGGATGCAGGCAGTATGCATGGGAGAGGACGTTGGCCTTGCAGAAGGGTAACCTCCTTAGAAGCAAAGGCAGTGGAAAAACCATACAGAAACTACGGATGATAACAGACATGCCCAGATGCACCACACGGGCATCAGTGAGCACTGTGGCATAGCGCAGTGGGTTACAGATGGCCACGTAGCGGTCAAAGCTCATAACCAAGAGGATGCCAGACTCCACGAAGGAGAAGAGATGGATAAAGA
>CAUYQV010112925.1:0-24830 GCA_963574575.1 Galagoides demidoff
CCTATTAGGGTACATGTGAATTTGTCTAAAGGTTGAATATAAATGTCTTAACACAACAATTATGAGAAAGACATGATGGCTATGTTAGCCAGTTAGATGAGAGTTTTCCAAACTGCATATGGAAGCAACACACTGTATCCTCTGATAGAATTAATGTACACAATTATGATCTAATAAAAAATAAATAAATAATAAAAAAATAAATAAAAAAAAAAAGAAAAATACAAACTGCTCCACAGAGACAGCCTGTTGGTATATTTTATCAGCCCCAGAGCACAGAGCAGGAAGAAGGATCAGAATGGTTCTAATGGATAAGTGGGAGACCCAGCACAGTGATCCAATTTCAGATTCCCTTATAGCTGCTGGTTTGTTAAAGCCAGGCTCCATCAGGGACCATGAATTGTATTTAGCTGTTATTTCACTGAGGTCTTTTGGTCTAAAATAGTGCACTCCTTTTTCATGATACTGACTTGCTGGTTGTTCCACACCTCTCTCCATCTGGAAGGTGATGAGTCAGAGGAGCTTAATATGAATGGACAGGGGGTGGGAAATGATAACATTCTCAACTTCTGATCTGCTTCTGACTCATCTGACACAAGTTTCACCTGAGATCTTGTCACCCTGGAGCAAAGTTGGGTGGCAGAGATGACAATTATCACTACCATTGGGCTTCTCTTTCCACAATGTGAGTTGGTTGCTGGGAGATATCTGCCCAGCCCTCTGAGTTCATTCTTGTCAATATGACTGGATGTGGACAATGGAATGTGAACAGAAGTGAGGTGTGTCACTGCCAGGAGTGGTGCTCTCTCCAACTCTTTCTGTCCCCTCCATATCAGTTTGCTGGGGCTGCCATAATGGGTACCACAGACCATAGGCTTAAACAACAGACATTTTTCTCTCATCTCATGCTTCTGAAGGCCAGAAGTTGAGATCAAGTTGTCAGCAGGGTTGGTTTCTCCTGAGGCCTTTGTCCTTGGCTTGCAGATGGCCATCTTCTCCCTCTGTCTTCACCTGGTCATCCCTGTGTGCATGACTGTGCCCTAATCTCCTTTTATGATAAGGACACCAGGCATTTTAGATTAGGACCCACCCTAAGGGCCTCATATTACCTTAACTATCTCTGTAAAGGCCCTACCACTAAATGCAGTCACATTCTGAGGTGCTTGGCTAGGGCTTCAGTATGAATTTGGGGGATACCACTCAGCCTATCATAGCCTCTGACCACCCTGGCACAGAGAACTCCTAGGGATCAGAGGATAGAGGTGCTGTGAGATGTAAGAAGTCTGGATCCCTGAGTCCTTGCATGGAGAGATACCCTCCATAGCCCTGCAACACCCACATCACACAAAGTATGTAAATGAAACATAAACTGCTATTGGGTTAAGCCACAACACTCTTGAGGTTTATTGTTAAAGCAATTAGCAATACTCTAATCATTATAAATAGATGATATTCAAAACTGCTGAGTAAACATGGGGTGTAGGATTAAACGCAGGAGAGGAAAGACACTGCCTGGGAAATGTGAGAATGGGTTAAGGAAGAAAGGGGGAATTCTGGGCCTAGAATCAGATATTTACAGAAGGACAGTAATCCCAGGATGATGAGACACCCTGTGAGAGGTGGGCAAGGGGACTTTTGCCGGGGCCTTCTTAGGGCTATCAAATGCTTGGGACTTATGGGGCACCTGGCCGATGCTGGTGGTTAGTTCCCAACCCAGCTGTGGTGCTGTGAAAAGCTCAATGTAGGGTGGTGCCTGTGGCTCAAAAGGGTGAGGCGCTGGCCCTATATGCTGGAGGTGGTAGATTCAAACCCAGAACTGGCCAAAAAAAAAAGGAAGAAAAGCTCAATGTAGGATCATGGGATTTGGCATCTTTTGAGATGGAAAGAATGTTTAAGCTTACCTTATGGAGCACATGGCGTAGATGAGGTTCACAGTGAGTCCCCCTCTTGTGAACATCTCAGGGCTGTAACTCCACCCTTTCCTCTGCTCAAAAAAGCATATTGGAAGTCAAGGGGATGAAGATGGTGTGGACACAGACATAACCTTGAAATTTCATTTATTCATATTGAAATATAAATTATAAGCTTAATTATATCATATAAATGATTCATAAATCATGAAGAATACATTATTTGAGGAACCTTGCAAAAGTGGAAACAACATTATCACTAAGATGCTGCTGTAGAGGTGTGTAGGTCTTAGCCAGTCCTCTATCCAACCCCTCCAACTTTTCTGGCAATCACACTTCCTGTAACAGGGACCTCACCAACATTCAAGCCATTCAATTTCATCAGTGGACACATTGTTAGAAAGTTCTTTCTCATATTTATCTGAGCCACTTGACACTAGTCCTCTTAGCTACCTGTCTGAGCCACCTCCCTCTGAGCTACCAGATAGTGAGTCAGCTCACCTTTAGAAAATTTTGGAGCTTTGCCCCAAATAAATCGACAACAGATCCCTTAAACTCATGTAGTTTCTCTGAGCCATTTTGAGAGCCCTCCTGCACACCCTTTCAATTTGTCTTTTCTACAACTTCCATTTTACAGGCAGGGAAACCGAAGCCCAGGAGGTCACACACAAGCAGATGGCAGAGCCAGCCTGAAGCTCTGCAGAAGCTTTTCAATACACCACTTCTTTCTCAAGGTCTAATTTCCCTGCCTCACTTCCTGCCTTCTGGGCCTTAGTCCTACCTTCAGCTGGGCTCTGCCTGGCCCTTGGGCCTTAAGCCTCAGGGGGTAGAGCCAGGTAGGTGATGGAGCTGGAGGCCCAGGACCTCCCAGGGATGAGTCTACAGCCCTCTGAGCTCCACTTGTCTCCCAGGCACTCCTGCTGGCCATGGTCCCTCCAGGCTTGGAGCAGAGACTGCCACTGGAGGCAGTGAAACTTGATGGTTAGGAAGATTCTGAGCATATACTCAGATTCATGTCCTATCTCTGCCACCTGCTGCAAAGTAAGCCAGGCCAGTATCTGACCTCTCTTAGAGGGTAAGTTCGCTCCTCTGTGATGCCTTATCCTCCAGGGATTGTTACAGGATAAGAGTTTATGGATGAACAAATAAGTGCTTTATCAATGAGAGTTTGGCCAAAAATAATGTCAGAGCTAGCAGGGACCTTGAGAATAGCTGAATTAAGCCTTCCTGTCACTAATGGTGAAACCAAGGCCCAGCCATGAAATGGTTTTGCTAAGGTTATGAAACCTTAAAGTGGCACCCAGGGCTCTAGGGCTTGTGTGTCCCTGACTTTGTCATATGTGGAATGAGAACAGTGACATGCATCTGACATGATGTCAGTTTAGGGACACAAGGGTCCCTTTTATGTACAAGGAACCTGAGCCCACCAAGGCAACACCATGTGCCAAGCACCAGCTGATGTGTCCAGAGCTGTTCCGTTCCCAGTGCTCCTGCTGGCCAGCTTGACTCAGGCATGGTGGTTATGGCCCAAGTGGCTTCTCTCACATGTCATAGGTCCCACATCACCTGAAATTACCTCATTAGCCTAGATATAGTGGCGCGTGCCTGTAGTCCCACCACTTTGGGAAGCAAAGGTGGGAGGATCACTTGAGGTCAGGAGTTAGATGCTAGCCTGAGCAACATAATGAGACTTTACAAAAAGTAAAAACAGTAGCTGTTCGTAATGGCATGAGCCATTTGTAGTAGTAGTCCCAGCTACTCAGGAGGCTGAGGCAGGAGGATCACTTGAGCCCAGGAGTTTGAAAGTGCAGTGAGCTGTGATTGCATCCCTGTGCTCGATCCTGGGTGACAGAGTGAAAAACCCTGCCTCAAAAAGACATACATACATACATACAAATTTGAAAAAACAAAGTTCTTTAGGCATGAGGACTGTTTAATTTCCTTCATTAGGGGGTAAAGCTTACTAAAATTTGTTTCCTTTCTAAGAAAAAAATGTAGAGCAACTCTCTTCCTAATGACTCAGGGCCATGAGGGGCTCCCGTGTTTTTACCACTCAGGTCCAGAGGTCTGGGGTGGGGGTGCTGGCCAGAACCAGGGCCAGGTCCCAGAGAAGATTATTCTGGTAAGTAGGGTTAATTGTGCCCTGCGTTGTACTTGGCACATCTGACAACTCGAGTGGGCCAATATTCCATCCTCCCTTCAGCACACAGCAAAATGATTTCAAGAATAACTATGAAATGACATGAATAGCAATCATGATCACTAACAGCAAGAAGGAACTCAGTAAACTTTTATCGAACTCTATACTAGTAAAATATGTGAATAAATAAAATTATTAGAGAACAAATAGAAAAGAACCTAATGGATTGAGACTTTTATTTTATAGTCATGTACTTTTTATAGGAGGGAAAACGCCAATCTATATAATAGTCTGCTATGAGTGAATAACAATTAAATAAAAAATTAATAAGCAGCATCATTTTAAAAGAATTATAAATTTTAATTGCAAAGATTTCAAATTCAGTAAAACAGTTCATGTGCAAAATAAATTTGTACTCACAAACAAAACTATTACATCTTATAATTTACAGTCTTTCACAGTATATTTTGGGAGATTATTCTTGCCCATTGTTTCTTAAATCTTTTTATTTTGAAGAAATATATAAGTAGATTCACAGGAATTTACTTGAAAAGGTGATGGACAGAGTCCCATGTGCTCTTCTCCCCCCATCCCAATAGGACATCTTGAGTTAATTAGCTACAGTTAATGAAAATAAAAAGCAGGCAGGTGGCCTTGGTAATGTGTGTTGTTTTATGCCATTTTGTCATGTGTGGATTCATGTAACCACCAGAGCATTCAAGAAAGAGAGCATCTTATATTTCACTCTTGGTTTTACTCTTATAACATGTAAACACAAATGAAAACTCCTAATGGTCTCCCACAATGGCAGATTTGAAATAGTTCTAGGTCTATCCCTGCCTCTGCAATAACCTTGCTCTCAGAATTGACATAGGATTCGCTCTTTGACTTGAGAGCAAGTTGAAACAGGAAATACCTGAACCTGCCATGATGGCCAATGACTCCAAAGCCTCAAAACTGAGTGTCAAGACCAACGTATATGACTGGTCCAACCCCAGCAATATACCTCCGAGCTCTCTGAATAACTCCTTTGTAGAGCATCATGCTGATGAACTGATGAGTAATGAATACATGTTCATTTGACACTTACATGTGTAGTATCTGTTATGAAACTCACTGATAACTGTATTAGTTGCTGAGAACTTAAACCAACAAAAGATTTACTTTAGATAGTGTTTCATGACTGACATTGTTTAGAATAATGGGTTCTTGGTTATAATAAAAAGCTAACCAACTTTTAGTCAGTTTTGCTATTTTGTTTTAAATTCTCTGAAGATACTATACCACTAGTTGGCTACTCACTGCAGATCGTGGTCAGAGCTTGCTTCATCCCCATCCTTGGGATGCCTTTGGGGTACTCTTCCCCTGAGCTTTGCAAACCTGCCAATCCAGGTTTGAATTGAAATTTCAGCCTGGACTTTTCACCTGGGATGAATGTTAAGCTTATATATGGAGAGGTTCCAGGACAGGCCACCTGCTTACAATTGTGTGGACTGTTCACTGCACAAGAATGCCTGGCTCAGGAGGTCAAGAGTGGAAGTAGGGGGGTCAAACCCAGCTGTGAACTGTGTTCTGCAGTATGCAGCTATGCATGCCTGCAGGAGAGGGTAGCCTTTATCTTCTTCATATAAAGACACCATATGGGCAATGTTGTAGGGTGAATCACGTCCCTCACAAAGATATGTTGAAATCCTAGCCTCCCAGAACCTATGAATGTTGCCTTATTTGGAAATAGAGTGGTTACGGATATAATTCATTAAGATGAAGTCAGGCTTGATTAGGGTGTTCCCTAATATAAGGACACAATAACTGGTGTCCTTATAAGGAGAGGGAGGGTTGGAGACACAGATAAAAGAGGAAGAAAGTCAGGGAAATGCAGGCAGAGACTGGAATGAAGTGGCCACAAGCCAAGGAGTGCCAAGGATTATTGACCTCCACCAGAAGCTGAACGAGATAAGGAGGGATCCTCTCCTAGAGATTTAGAGAAAGTGTTGCCTACTGACACCTTGATTTTGGACTTCTGACCTCTAGAACTGTGAGAGAATGAATGTTAGCTGTTCTAAGCCATCCAGTCTGTGATGTTTTCTTCATAAGCCACAGAAAACTAACCAGGCAGTGATGGCCCTATTCTAGAATGCCCTCTTTCAACATTTTAAAATATTAGAATGTTTCCCTGTCTTTCTAGAAATTTCTCAGTACTGGGATGGAGGTAGGTGTTCATGGATCTTGTTCTCAAGAACTGAAAGATCTAGTGACAGAGATTTTTAAAAATACAGAAAAAAATAAACACCTCTTTCCCCTGGAGAGTTCTATTCTATTCTTCTGTCCAGAAGAAGAGCTAGCTAGAGAAAGTGCCAGGCCATAGCTGAGTTATAAGGTTGGACCAATAGTAAGTTGCACTAAACACCTGCAGAGTCAACAAAGGGACCCTGTCAGAGGACCAAGTGTTGGAGAAAAGAGAGAGTGAGCCTGGTTCTTGCTCTAATGATGGGCAAGCAGTGGAATTGAGAACAAACCTTGGCCCTGCATGCCTCCAGGTGCTGAAGGTCTGTGTTAAGGCAGGCTGTCTTGATGGACGTGCCATCCCAATTCTGCCACTAACTGTGTTGAAGTGAGTTTTTCAAAAATTTTAGAGTTTTTAGGAAAACTCTGCCTCAGTTTTCCTAAGTGGGGATGTTGTGCTAGTTGTTACCCATCTAAACACCTGGATTGGGTGCCTACTACATCTAGGCATGGCTTAGCTGGGTCCTGTGCTAAGGGTCTCATTAAAGCATCAGTTGAATGCTGTCCACGCTGTGGTCTCACCCAGAGTTTCACTGAGCAAGGATCCACATCTGAGCTCATTCAGATAGTCAGCTGGACTTCCTTCTTTGCTTTTAGGCTTGGCCATGTTGCTCTTCCTTGAGCCTCTCACAACATGCAACCGACTTCTTCAAGGCCAGCAGAACTTCTCCAACCTCAGGAGAGAACCTAATCCCTCTTAGCAGAACTGTTCCAGTTAGGTCAGGCCCAGAATTATTTTCCTTTTGATCAAGTTAAGGTCAACCAGTTAGGGACCTCAATTACATTTACAAAATCTTTTTTGCCACATCAGGTAACACCATCAGGGCACTGCTGTCCTCTCAATAGGTCCCCCTCCATGCAAAAAATGGATTGTATAGGACATGAACACTTTGAAGAACACATTTTGCCCTGATTTATAAGTGGTCTACAGTAGATTTCTAAATTAAAGTGGATTTTTAACAGGAAGTATACAGATAGGACATATTTTCCTCTCTTGTTTCATTTGTTACTTATTATCTTGGAAAGAAGCACACAAAACTGGAAAAAACTGAAACAATATTTTTTTCAACCCCATTTGGTTTTATGAGACTAAAACAAAATGAATAATAGGCAGAACTACCGCAGGCACAGTTGTGTGAGCTGTACACTGCACAATCAGGAAGTGCCATTTCCAGCATAGCCAATGACATCCTGGGAAGTTATATAGTTTGTAAATGGCAGCCCTACTCCCTAGACTGAGCCAGGATAGGATGGTGTGGGGGCCAGCCCAGGGGCTGGCCTGCAGAAGGGGCCCAGTACCCTAGGGGTCCTGAACCAGACTTGATCCAGGCTGCTTCAGCATGTCTTCCACATTCAGAGTAAAGTGATGGGTCCACATCTGGACATGACAAGTGTGGCATGACTGTGGATACCCAACTGTGATGACCTTTGGACAGCTGGAGCTATGGGTCTGAGTCTCGGTAGCAATCAAGGGTAGAGTGAAAATAAGGATTAAGTCAGAAAGGACCCAAAAAGGTCACTATGGTGCTATGGAGGGAATGATGGTTCAAATCCCAGTTCTGCCCTCTGTGCCTCAGTTTCCTTGCTTATAAATTAATGGTAAAAATGCCAAACTCCCAGAGTGAAAGACATGAGATTAAGTGAGAGAATGTGAGGGGATGTGCTCCTCAGAAGAATGACTAAGACTCTTCTAGGTTGGGGAGTGTGCAATAGATCCCATAACTGTACTGAGAGAACCCTCTTCTCAGCAGCAGGCCCAGAAACTCCCCTGCAGGCCTTAGGAAAAAGCTAGGGGCATGGAGCTTAGTCTCTTAAATCCCTGAAGGGGAGAGGTGGCTGCCTCTAAAAGTACCCAAACATGTAAAAACCACCTATGCTGGTTGGCCTTGCTGATAAACATATGAACACCCACAGCAGGAGCTGTGAACTTGCTGCTTATGTGTCTGCAAGCTCCTCTTCCCTGGGGCAGGGGCCTGCAGCACACCCCTTGCTCTGAAAAGCTGCCCCACCTTCCCTCTGCATCTACAACTTGCTGTGTGCTGAGTCTCTGCCATGGGTTGTGTGTCTCTCTGCATAGTTAAATTGTACTTCTGAAGGGGCAGATAAAATGCCTTTTTCATTGCATCCTCAGCATCCATCAAGACATCTGGCACATAGACAAGGAAAGAAAGTAGTAGTGGATTGTTTTTATTTGTTAAAAAATATTTTCACCCCAGCTGTATTGAGGTATAATTGACAAATAAAAAACTGTATGTATTCAGGGTATGCAATATGATGTTTTGGTATATATGAATACATTATGAAATAATCACCACAATCAAGATACATAATATATTAGCACCTCACGTGGTGAGAACACTGAAGATCTTTCTTAGCACATTTCAGGAACACACTACATGATTTCTAATTATAGTCACCATGCTGTACATAGATCTCCAGAACTTGTTTATCTTATAACTGAAAGCTTGTACCCTTTGACCAGCATCCCCTTATTTCAACCACCCTGCAGGCCCTGATAACCACCATTCTACTCTGTTCTGTGAAGTTTACTTTTTTAGATTCCACATCTAAGTGAGATCATGCAGTCTGTTTTTTCTTTTTAAGAGGAAAGACTGATCCTAGCGAGCCTGGTTAAGACTCAATGTGACCAGGAGAGGGCGCAAAAACCATGGACGAAGCAGGGGCGGGGAAATGAAGCCTCCCCATGAGCAAGATTTCCTGAAACTATTTTAGCAAGCAATACATTTATAATAGCTATTTCTCTGTCATATTCTTTGTCTTCTCTATTTCTTGCAAATCTTGTCACTTGGCAGCTGGAAAGACTCAGGGTTTGGGAAGCTTCCAGAAAGTCAAAGTCACGGACCCCTGTCCATCCACATTTCAACAGTTGGAGAGGATTCTGATGGAAGTGAGAGAAGATGGGAACAGATGTCTGGGAGGGAACACTCCACTCTCATTGACCTTGGCCTTTGCCCTCAGCGGGCTGCTAGGCCCTGTGACTGAGTCCTCGGAGGTCTGCTGGGTGGCCACTGAAGGGACTAAGCACCCTGACAGCCAAGCATGTGCAAGGAGTGGGAAGGCAAGGTAAACTATTTCTACTGCAAAGACTTGTGAGACTTGAAATGATAGTACATTATATAGTCCAGTGTCTGAGTACAGTATTAGTAGCAGAAAACATTTAAATTGTTGTGAATTCAGACTTGGGAGTAGAAAATGAAGCAGGTAATTCTGTGCTGCCAAGGACCAAGTACTGTTAATCTAATGGGTGATTTCCTGTTCAAACAAAATTAAAAGAAAAAAATTTTTAGATTATGCTTCTGGCATGAAAGTGCATATATTTGTATAATCAGAAGAATTTAACAAAGAGCAGGAATTGACAGAGTATGGCCCACTGCCTGTTTTTGTATGGCCAATAAACTGAGAATGATTTTTACATTTCTAAGTGGATAAAAAAATCAAAATAATAATAATTATTTTGTGACATGTGAAAAGTAAATTTAATTCAAATTTTATTGTCCATAAATAAGGTTTGGTTGGAACATATACATACTTATTAATCTAAGTATTATCTATGACCACTTGCACACTACAATGCCTGAGCCAAGTTGTATGGCCTACAAAGCCTGAAATATTTGGCTCTTTACAGAAATAGTTTTTTTTCAACTATGTTCTAGGCTGTTAAAACTGTTAGGGAGAGAATTTGTCTAAAAATTCTCTTTTGTTATTTCATTTTGGGAAACTGAGGGTTGGACAGGAAATGGGCTTGCTCAAGGGCAGTAGCAGGAAATGGTCTGTAAATCAGGGCCCTGGACTCATCTCAAGGTCCCTTGTGTGTGCTGCATGGCATTTGGACATTTGGGAAGCAAGCTCTGAGCTTATTCCTGGCACCAAGGGACAGGAAAAAGACAAAAAGTACAGGTGTGGTATAGGGAGGGGGGCCCAGGAAAGCCTAGTGCCTGTGCAGGTGGTACCAGCTCCTATTCCTATACTCTCTGTCATCTCTAGTTAGCTCAGAGCAGCAAGGGGCAGGAAGGCTGGCCTGAAGCCAGGATCCTGGCCTGGCTTCTAAGGGGTGGTGTGATTATAGACTTTCTCTGTCCCCTCTAGGCCCCAGAATCTTTGCTAGCAAAGTAAGTACCAAGCCACTGTTCTGTTCTGTTCCCTCCCAAGGGACCCGCAGGCACCCAATGGGAGATGCAGCCAGAGAGGTCAGTGCCTTGTGCCTTGCTTCTCCTGGAGTCCAGTTGGGGGAAGCAGGGTGTGGAAGACAGGACTGGTAGCTACTGCACAATCCTGTGTCAGGAAGGACAGATGCAAATACCTGATGGCACATGGTCAATATAATCTGGCCTTCCTGCAGCAGGAAGACATTTTATAGGAGGTATTGCGGTCTGATTCACCTAGCTAAGGGAGTCAGTCTCACCCTCTCCTCAACCCCAGGGCTGGCTCCCAGTCTGCTCAGGCTGGCAGGAGACCCTGCACACATAAGGCTACAGAACCCCCCAAGGGCTCCGTGCCTATTAACAGTATTAAATCTTCAGAGCGTCTGTCACCTGGTGGGCACCCCATGAGCTGGAAGGTCCCTTCCCTTATCAATAGGATGAAACTGTGGCTTCACCACCCTTAACATGAAAAAAAAAAATAAAATAAAACCAGAGACAGGAAGAGGGAGCAGAAGGAAGGGAGAGAGCAAGAAGAGAGCAAGCCAGCAAGTAAAGGAGAAGCCGGGGAGGGCTTCAAAAACAAAAGACCAGGGGTAAATGGATGGAGAACGGGAAGCGAGGAAATCGGTCAAGAAAAAAGCGAGCTAAGCGGTTCCCGCCGGCGTCTCGTAGCGTTCCCGCCTGCTCACTGGGGCCTCTCCTCGCCTGCCGCTTCCAAGAGCCTCCTCGCTGAGGCCGGTATGCGGCATTGAGAGACCGGTGGCCGGCGCCGCTGTTACCCAGAAAGCGAGCAGACCGCCTGACACCTGCTCATATGGGACTGGTACGTACCCTCAGGGTGAGTAATACCGACTCTCACGCTCCGCGGAAAGCCAGAGCCTCTTGAGCCCGCATTCCCCCAGGAGCACTCAGACTTGGTCTCCCCGCCTTGTCGTGGCGCTGTGCCCCAGGGTCCAGTTCTTTAAGGGTCTGCACTTGCAGGAGGGAGGAAGCCTTTGCGGGTCCCCCAAACCGCCTGTGGTTGGCAACTCAGGCCGGCCTCTCGGGGAACGACGGAGCCGAACTGGCCCGGTATGTACTAGCTTGGGGGCCGCTGGTCCTCTGGTTCAAGCAACCCAATTCAGAGGTGAGGTCGCTGCTGGAGCTGCCCTGGTGAGCCTAAGAACGGGTGTGAAATGGAGGCGGGACCAACCCAAAGCCTGGAGGGCTATGAGCGGCTGGGGCTCGCATCTGTCGCGTCAGCTTAGCAGCATAGCCCAGGGTTCCTGGCCACCAAGAACCGGCTCATCGTTGGGTCTCAACAGCTAGGTATTAATTGCCTATGGATCTATCCTTTAAAACCCACTTCCAAAGAAAATCACACACTAAAACAACAACAAAACCTACCAAACAAAAATAAAGTAACCAATTACAACGGAATAAATTTGTAAATTGCTCCATGTGCGGAAACTTGAAGGAGAGAAAGAGGGATGTGTCTAAAGGCCCTGGCCTCCAAAACACTATTTGACCCAAAAGCTCCTAAGGGTTTGAAATAGCTCAAAACGAAAACCCACCCATGACTCTGAAATTTTCATAAAGGAAAGCGTCCCGGAGATTGACTTTTCCAAAGAGAAAGTAACTCAACGGTCCCTAGGAGATAGTGACCTGAGAACATGGAAAGAAGTAATTTTAAAATCCCGTAATTTTCTGTTTTGAAGGCAGGGCAGATGTTGTCAGTCTGGGATGCTAGCAAATAGAACAGGGCTCCGGTTGCTGCCTGTTGAGAGGGTGCCTTCAGGCTCAGGCCCAGGCGCCTTTGCCAGGCACTGCCTACCCACTACTGAGGCTGGGCCACAGCCAGAGTGCCACCCCAAACGCCATCACTGCCAGCCTGCTCAGGGCTAGGGGCAATAAGATCTGTAAGCTTAACGAAAGAAAAGAGGACGAAAGAGCTCCATTCCGGGAGCGAGCAGCTGGTTCATGAGTGAGACCTGCTCTGGACGCCAGGCGAGTAGGGCTGCAGGGCAGACCAGAAGGTGAGAGGCAGGGCCAGAGCGGCTTGGGTCAACTGGACCTCTTATGGCTCCAGGTCCCTGGTCAATCGGGAGAGTAGGACGTGGGGCCCCAGCAGTACACTGTTGGGGACGATTGGACCCAGAGGTGAACTGACCCTTCTGGAGAAAACCTCCTCTCCACTCCCAGCCCCAATTTCGTTTTTTGCGGAGAAAGATGCAGAACCGGTTCAAGTGGGAGCTGAGATTAAAAAAACAAAAACAATGCCAACAACAGAAAGAAAAGAAAAGAAAAACAAAGAGCAGCAACACAGTGGGGCTAGAGGGGGGCTCCACCCTGGACCCACTGGGAAATACAGACACCCCGATATATTGGACCTTGCTCTGGCTGCCCCTTCTGGGACTCAGCTTCCCCATCGCCACAATGGCTTTGGGGCCCCTCCACGCGGAGCCACTCCAGAATCCTGTCGGATTGGTGCCGGGGCAGGAGAAGGGTATGGCTGCAGGGGAGGAGGGTCTGGAACTTGCACACGGATGCTTAAAGAGTTTGGTTATGAGAATGGAGTCACCCGCTTCACCTCCCGCCCTGCCGCTTTCCCCGGGTTGTGTGGTCTGAGGGACAGGGCCCTGATGGGAGATGCATTTCCGCGCTCCAACGGTCCCCACCCAGTGTTTGGGTGGCTCAGAGGATCCCCCTGCCTCCCGGGGGCCCTCGTCTCCAGCCGCCAGGGAGAACTGCTGGCCCGGGGCGCTTAGGTCACCTTTTCCACCAAGCCCGCCGCAAGCGGAGGGTTTCCTGGATTTTCTAGGCTGCGGCGGGCGGCAGGAGGCCACTAGAGGGGAGGATCCCAGCGTTGGGCCCTGGGACACTTCGTCCTTTTGGTGGCGTTTGCAAGCCTGACTACATAACCCTGGGGAGGAGGCTTCTGTCCTCTGGGCCTTTTTGTTCTCCACAGGGAGGGGAAGCCTGTTCTCTGCGAACCTATTTTCCGGCCGCCAACCCTGCGATTCCTGAGCTGAGGAGGCCCCGCCGCTGTTAGTGTGCAATTTTCGCCTAAAAGGGGTTTATCTGCAGGTTTGCCCTGGGATCCGGCAGCGCAGAGACTGCGTGCGGGGTGGAGTGGGCATGCGGGCAGACACGAAAGGGAGGTGCTTCAGGGAGGTCAAGAGAGAGAAGGGATGGTCAGCTGGTTCTTTCGGGCTCCGGAGCCAGGCGAGGTCTTGAAAGCTCCCGCAGCGCAGAGCATTCCCTTCCCAGCCCCCAGGGCCTCCTTTTAGGCGGCTATGCCCCACCCGCGCTGCAGGTCTCGCGTGGGGAGCAGGAAACAGCCCTGGCTGGTGTCCAAGGAGCCCCGGAGGCACACCTGTGGAGTGGAGTGGAAGCGGGTCTGAGGTGCAAGTCTTCTGACCCCCCCCCAAATCGAGAGATGAGGTCTCCATCCTGAAAATTACCCACCTTCTCCATAACTAGTCCAAGGAACTACCCTAGGAGGCTGGCTGACAGGTGGTAAAATAGTTATGGTGACAGCTGGTCAACAATGTGATACTCATGTCCTTTGATCTGGGACCTGAAAACTCATTTTGAGGAACTGAGACCCGGAAGGTCTTCAGAATGGAGCAGAGACGGTTCAAATTTGGGTGGCTTCTGTTAGGGCTTATATGAGGTGAGGGCATGGGGTAGAGGCTGGCTGAACCTTCCTTCTGGAGAAACCACTCCAAGGCTATGCCCCTTAGGAAGATGTGGAAGCAAGGAGGAAGAAGAGAAGGCTAGTGGGACCTACTGGCATCAGGGAAGGTGAAACCAGGATAAGGGTCATGATACTGGTATTGTACACAAAGCAATAGAAACTGAGATCCCTGGTAAGTCCCTTCCTTTCACTGGGCCTTAGTTTTGCGTCTGAGAAAGGAGGTGGTTGAACAGGGTGATACACAACCACCCTTGGAGGGAGGGGTTCTCTGAGCCTACTTATGGACAGAGGCCCATCAGGACTGCCCAGGCCTCCAGAGAGAAACTGACTTACCTCTATTTGCTTGGTGGGAGGTCATTGGCTGCTGGGCCCACTCTCTCTCCATCCTTCACTAAGAAGCTTGCTCAGTGGATAGGCTAGGATGCTACTGTGCTTACTGGGTCTTTCACCACTCCTCTAAAAAGCCATTTTGACTCATAGCACCAACCACCCAGGGACACTGAAGCAACTGGAAGCCACTGAGGCCAACTTCTTTCAGTCCTAATGATGACCCCAAGGTTCAGACAGTCAAGCCACAACTGGGGAGGGGAGGCAGCAGGCTTTTAGGATTTGAGTCTTGCCAGAGTAAGATCTAGTTTGTTCCAACCCTAGCTCCAATGGACAAAGGGTTTTGGACACCTCAGAGGTCCCCCAGAGTCTGGTGCAGGTGCCAGGGGCCTAGGCCCAGACTGAATGCTTCCCTGAGAGCTTCAGGAGCTGGAGGAACTATATCATCTTGGAGAGAAGCAGGGCTTTAGGTGTGGTAAGCCTTATTTATCAGAGAGGTGAAGACTGAGGCCCCATGTAGAGCTCACATAGGAAGTAGAATTGGCCCATGAAACCAGCTGAGTGCCAGACTTTGGCAGTTGTTGATGGAGCTGGAAGTTAGGAACTATGACTTCCCAGAGAAGGAGAGAGATGGTCAGATTCCACACCTCCTCCCCATATTCTTGCCCTCATCACCTAGAGGAACTGTCCTTTCTCCAAACAGAACTTGTGGGGCCTTGAGGGTTCAAGAATCCCCCTGGCAGCTTCACTGGAATCGTGAAGTGACTGCATCTCTCAAGTATCAGCATCTCTGGACAGGTCAAGGAACTGAGGCCCAGAGAGAGGCAATGGTTTGACCAGCTATGGCAGGGCAAAAGAGAGAAACTTTTTAGAGAGTGCAGCTTTCGTTTCATTCACTCCATGGTTTGGGCTTCTCCTCTCCTAATGATGAAAGGAAGGATCTAGAGAAGGTCCTGGCAATTTCCTCAATTATGTTGGAGACTTTTGAGGCTCAGGATGGAGCCAAGTCTCAAGAGTTTGGTCCCCAGACTCTCAAAGCACTCCTGACCAGAGATCCTCTCCATAACAGTTTCTTGACAGCTGCAAGCTGGGAAAAGGCAAAATAAGCCTTTCTTTTTCCTCATGCCCATTTCCTTCTCTAACTAGAGAGACATAACCCAGTCCACACAGTCCTGGGGTTACCAAGGAGGATGTGTTCATGTACCACTTGAATTTGCAATTCAGGCAAATGCTGGCTGGAAAACTTTGTCCTCTCAGGATAGTTCGGGACAAATGAGGCCATGCCTGATATACCGAGGAGAGGGTGGTGGTGGGGCACAGAGGTGCGGCTGTCCGCCACTCTGCAAGTTGCAACCCTTTATGCTGCTGCATCCCTGCGGGTCTGCAGGAGCCCTGCGCCCTCAACAGGAGGCTGCGCATGGCCACCTCCTTCCCAGATGAACTGCGTGCGTGGCCTTCGCCCCTCCTCTTCCCGACTTCTCTGGGGCTCCTAAACCGCTGTCCAGGCCACTCGCCTTCCTAGCTGGCCCTTTACTTTCTTCTACCCTTCCCTTACCCAGCCAGCCTCTGTGCCTGCTGACTCTCTCGCCTCTCACGATCTCTTCTCTGCGCATCTCTCGGTTGTGTCCCTGGCACCCTCACATCACTGTCTAGTATCTTGTGTGGCCCACTCTGTCTCCTTCTGGTCCCTTTCTCACCTCTCTCTCTCTCGATCCTTCCGTCTCCTATCTGGAGGGGTCTTGTCTCCGGAGCTCTCCCGCTCTCTCCTTCCTGGGCGTGCGCTCAACTTGGTCTCCCTGAGTCTTGGTCCGTCGGCCCCTCTCACAAGGCCCTCTCCTTCTCTCCTCCCTCCCATCTTGGTTCCTCACGGCAGCTAGGGGGGCGGTGGTGCTGGGCGGGGCTGGCCGAGCGGGGCGGGGCGGTGACGCGCGGCCGGCCAGGCTAGAGGCGCGGCGCCGCGCGGGGCGGGGGCGCAGTCCCGGGTCCGACCGGCCGAGCCCCAAGCGCCCCGCCCGCGCCCTGCGCCTCCGCTCGGCCGGCGGGGGAGGGGGCATGAGCCGGTGCCCG
Organism: Galagoides demidoff; assembly: GCA_963574575.1. Classification (NCBI taxonomy): domain Eukaryota; kingdom Metazoa; phylum Chordata; class Mammalia; order Primates; family Galagidae; genus Galagoides; species Galagoides demidoff. The sequence goes on from CAUYQV010112925.1 coordinate 16,570, forward strand.
CGCATCGCCCGAAGCTGCGGGCCAGCCTAGAGCCCCGCGCTGACCCCGCGCGAGCTGAGCGGCCCCTGCCTCCAAGCCGCGGGCGCAGCGGTGGGCACCAGGATGCAGCGACCGGGGGAGCCAGGCGCTTCGCGCTTCGGCCATCCCGAAGGCTGCGCCGACCACCGGCCACACCGCTACCGCAGCTTCATGATCGAAGAGATCCTCACTGAGCCGCCCGGGCCCAAGGGCGCAGCGCCCGCCGCCGCCGCTGCTGCCGCGGGAGAGCTGCTGAAGTTCGGCGTGCAGGCGCTGCTGGCGGCGCGGCCCTTCCACAGTCACCTGGGTACGTGTGGCGGCCGCAGGGCCGCCGGCCGGGCTTGGTGGGAGTGAGAGAGCAGCATTGCGGGGGGCACCCGGAGCTGCCCTCATCCTCCACCCCGTCTCGGTCGCCGTCTGGGGAAGCCTGTCTGGGCTCAGGCTCTGGGATCCGTCTCTAGGCGCGCTCCAACCGGGAAGCCGAGGGTGCAGGCGTCAGGCCGCACAGAAACCAGGCCTCGTGCCCTACAGCCAGGCCGAGGAGGGCGTTCGCTCTCTCATTCACGGCCGCCCTACGGCCTTCAGGCCGAGGACCCTCAAGTCCGCATCCCCATCACAGGCGCGACCAGACTTCAGATCACTTCTGATGAAGTGACCTCAGGCCCTGGGCGCCTAGGCTTGCGCTACAGAGTGGCCAAGGCTGCCCCAAACAGGGAGGCAGGGACCTCTGAGAAAGAGGCCTGTGTCTTGGAGTGCTAATGGTGGATCAAGTTTTTTTGAAGCTCCCGGAGCCCAGTGCGTTCCAGAGGGAGCTTAGAGAGGCCTTGGCCGAAATATGGGCCTGTCTGAGGCCTCACTGTAATGTTTGGCCAGTCTGGTCCTTCCACTTCCATGTTGGCTGGGCGTCCACCCCTCAGACTTTTCCAGCCTCTGTCCTTTCTCTATCTTCCTTGGTAGGTCCTGCCCTACCGTGGTGGAGCTATCTGGGTCTCACCCAACCCTGTTCTTGCCTTTGCCTATAGTGTTCTCCACTCATCCATCGGCCTCTTTCAGCTGGCTTCTCTCTCTGAAGTTGGGCTGCCTCTCTTCTCCCATCTTTTCTCCATGGAGCCTCCTCCCACCCGCTGCCAGTTTTCCTGTCCACATTTTCTCACATCTTGGCCTGGGCCTTCTGGACTCCTTAGGGAATAGAATCCACCTGCAATGAGATGCTTGTGAGAGAAGGGAGGCTCCTACGCTCTACCCGGGACATTAGTCTAGCAAGCCACTTTCCTTGCACTCCACACCCCAGCTAGCGCTTTGGATCCTGGGGTAGCATTGCCAAGTGGTTCTTTCTGAGTCCATCTGGGACACAATGTCTAGGCTGCCTTTCGCCTCCATTGCTTTGTTGTTAATAATTCGTTTGAAGCGGGCAAAAAAATCATTTTAGAACTAAAGAAAATGGAAACTTCTTTACGAGGAAGAGTCTAAAGAAATAATAAGGGGAGGACAATTTCTCTGTGTTCGGGTGCTTTGGAATTTCCGGCAGGCACCCCAGTCCTCCCCACCACAGATGAGGCCTCTGTCGCCTGGCTGCCGCTGGCTCTTGTGCCACGCACAGAAAAGTAAATGTGCACACTGCGTTCGTATTCTTTTTCTAGCGCAGTAATGCTGGTTTGTTTGGGGCAAACGCCCATTTTCTTAACTAGCTGTCGGTTCTTCTTAGTTCCCTTTTTCCATGAACGACACACTACACGCTTCTTAGAGCTGCAAACTTGTTCATGGAGAACCCTAAAATCTCAGTGGTGGCTGGGACCCAAGGAATGATAGGACAGAGCACCCACCGGGAGGGAGAGGTCCCCCTCCCAGACTTAAGGGACACCAGCGTTGACGAGGACCGCCCTTGGCGAGTGGTGCAAATCCTCTAGGCCCGAGGCGGGGCGTGAAGGTTTGCGCTAGGTGGCACTGGCTGAGCGCCAGCACCCCTGCCGCTCACGGCGTGGCGGGCTCTGAGGTGGAGGAAAGCAGCGGGAGTTCAACCGGCTCCCCGCTCTCTTTCCTCGCAGCCGTCCTGAAGGCCGAGCAGGCTGCGGTGTTCAAGTTCCCTTTGGCGCCGCTTGGATGTTCCGGGCTGAGTTCTGCGTTGCTGGCCTCGGGACCCGGGCTGCCTGGCACCGCCGGCGCGCCTCACCTGCCACTAGAATTGCAGCTTCGCGGGAAGCTGGAGACAGCGGGCTCTGGGGAGCCAGGCACCAAAGCTAAGAAGGGGCGCCGGAGCCGCACTGTTTTCACCGAGCTGCAGCTGATGGGCCTGGAGAAGCGCTTCGAGAAGCAGAAGTACCTCTCCACACCAGACAGGTAGTGCTGCGCCAGGCTGGGGCCAAGGGTATGGGAAGGTGGTTACCTGTCCTGCTGATGCTGCCCCCTACTCTTTCCAGAATAGATCTGGCCGAGTCCCTGGGTCTGAGCCAGTTACAGGTGAAGACATGGTACCAGAATCGGAGGATGAAGTGGAAGAAAATAGTGAGTGTGCCTGATAGCTTCTTGCCTCTTCAGCTTTCTGGGTCGTGTCCCTGCTGCCTGCAAACTATTTCTCCCCTTGCTTTCCTAAGGACTTCGGCCCAACCCTCTGAATTTCCTTTAGTGCCTGGTGTGCACGAGAACCTTCTATTCTCTCAGTCCTTCGGGTGCCCTAGCTGAGCCAACAATCCTTCCTGTCCCCCTGTATCCGCAGGCTTCCTGGCAGTCTTGAACTTCTAAGCCGCCTCTCCCAGGAGCAGGCGCTCAAATGGCTGCCATTTCCTCGGGGCAGGGAAGGGCTTCTGATTTCCTCCTTGGCCACTCCAGTACCCCTTGGGCTCAGGGCACAGGAATTCCCGGTCCATGTCTGGGCTCATCTTGGTGCTGGTCATCCTTCCGGCAGGTACTGCAGGGCGGTGGACTGGAGTCTCCCACCAAGCCTAAGGGACGGCCCAAGAAGAACTCTATTCCCACGAGCGAGCAGCTCACAGAACAAGAGCGCGCCAAGGAAGCGGAGAAGCCAGCAGAGATGCCAGGAGAGCCAAGTGACAGGAGCCGCGAGGACTAAGAGCACCGCACAAGGTGCGGGATTCGGGATCCTGGCGTCTTGCGCGGCCCACTCAGCCCTCGAGAACCCACGAGCTGGCCCTTCCGCGTCCAAGCGGTTTGCGTTCTAAACGTTTTATTATTACCTTGAATGCGGACAATTAAGGGCCCAAGAAGGACACAGACCCTAAAGCCAAACCCAGGCCACAGCGCACTCCTGGGCCTTGACCTTCGAGACAGGTTCAGCGCAACGAAAGTCGGTGTGTCAGCCCTGAGCTCCGCGGTGCCAAGCGCTCACGCGCACTCACGCCCCGCTCCTTCCCTGCACCCCCACCCCGTTTTGGAACGGCCCTCCGGGCCCAACGCCTCCTGGCACACTTTGGCTTCCGGGAATCAGACCGGTGGTTGAGCACAGGCCACCAGGACCTGGACCCATAGGCTCCGCCCCCCGGAGGCTGGGTCCCCAACCGAGCTGGGGTCCCTGCCCCTCTCTTGCGAAGACAGTGACTTTTTCCAATAAAATATTTTATGACACAATGGAGCTTGGTGCAGCAGCTTCTGAATCCTCAGGGTGTGGGGGGCGTGGTAAGGTAAGATGGGCGCTCTATGTCATTCTCCCGCTATGTCCCTCGCACCTGTGCCACGCTTCACCCGACCCACTTTTGAATGATGAGTGGCTCAGTTGCTGAGGGTTCTAGGAATCGTCTCCACTCTGAGCATGAGGGGCCAGTCTAAACTTTCCTTCCAGTTCATAGCAGTCAGGCTGCACAAAGGCTGTCCAAAAGAGTAGGCGCTGGTGGCTTACTTGGGGGTTTGCTCTGTAAGTGTTCTGGGGCCATGAGCTTCTTCATTGTTGATTCAGTCTCCTGAGATCTGAAGGACCCAGGGTAAGGTCCTTAAGATGGTCCTGAACAGTACTTTATGAGGTGGATGGGTGGCTGAGGACTCAAGGTTGGGAAGGGCTGGCAACCAGCAGCCCCTTCCTCCTTGCAACAGTGCTTCCCCTCCCCACCCCAGAGTTTGCACATTTTCTGGTATAGTGGGATAGAGGCACCAAGTCCCAACTGGGCCCAATGAAGGCACATGACTGAAGAAAAGAGAGGACTCCAGGCAAGATGGTCCTTTCCAGGGGAGCAGCTTGGCAGCCCCTGCTAACAGATGTCATTTCCTCATGGGAAAGGTCTCAGTTGCTTTTAGCTGTCCAGGCTAGACTCAGCCTTGTCCTTGTGCACTCTATGTGAGATGACGAGAGTATGGGGATGGAAAGATGCCACTTTACTGGTTAAAGCTTAGGAAGATGTTGCAACTTGGCCATGCAGAATTCCAAGCAGGACCGGGATTTTGAAGCCAGGTTCTTCCAGGCCCAAATACACACCCTCAGCTGCAGGCTTTGTGTTTCAGACTGTAAAAATGACCAGCTATGGCCTCCACCCACAGTAGAATCACTTTCCCTTTCTTTCATAGATCAGATTGATTGTCCCTTCCTGGAAATTACACTTGGACTTCCCTTTTCTGGCATCTCCAACATTAAGGACTATAGGAGAGAGAGAGAGAGAGAGCGCTCCAAAGAGCACTTTCTGAAGGCTGCAGGCCACTCTGCACCCTAGTCCTGCCAAGTATCTAGGAAGCCAGCTCTTTCTAGAGCTCAGGGCTCCTAATTCATCCTTGCAAACAGCTCTCAGATTAGTCGCCTGTTTCCCCTGAGAGGCCCAAGAAAACCTGTCCCACTCTGGCTGCCTGAAAGGAATGAATCATCAGTATGTGACTGACTGCGCCCGCTAATTCCTTCCGGCCCTTGGGGTTACTACCAGGTCTGTTTAACTTCTCCATCCTGCAGTAACTTTCCTGCACTGGGCCCAGGACCCAAGTGACTTTGCACTGCTGAGTTTAATCCTCTGCATTTTGAAAGAGAGATAAGTGAGGGTCCAAATTCTGTCCTGGGGGAGTCCTAGGAACTGAGATTACAGCTCTGCCTTTGTCAACTATGCACAGTTGTAAAGGAAAAGAACTTGTCGTCACAGGGACAATTGAAGAAGAGAAAGGAAGGAGATCTGACCTGTATCAGTTACAGTTCTTTCAGTGTCCTCTAGTTTTATTAAATGTAAGGAAGGAGACCTGGCTTAGACAAATTAATTGCCCTGGGCACGTTAGGCGGTTTCCCAAGACAGCTCCTCACTGTACTGGACCAAGTGGTCTCTGTAGGACCAGGGCTCTAAGAGGTGGGGAGGGGGTCCACTAAATTCGGAGTCAGAGCACAAGGATCCTAATATTTCAGCTTGTACAGCCTCTCCAGGCACAGATGGGGAACCTGATGCGGGGAATCTGGTCCCGAGGTCACCTGTAGGTCAATGGGGAAGCTGGGCCTCAAATGAAGGAGTCCAGATTCCAGCGTAGGCAGGGTGGGAGGGTTGGAGTTTTTGTCACTGTCTGCGCCTCTGTGTTTAGCGCCCAGGGAACGGATAGACCTCAGCAGCAGACAGAGCCTCTGAGGCTAGGGAGGAGCCGCAGCCTACGCGCTGGTCGCGTCGGGGTAGCTTAGGATTGTGTGGTGAAGTTCCTGAGACCCGACAAAAACTCCAAGCCGGCTCCGGGGAGGAGCTAAGGCACAGAGGCAAACAGCTGCCCACCAACCTGGAGACTTCTCTACTGAGCGCAGTCCGCAAAGCTGCGACTCTAAGCAAAGGACCCCATTTCACCCACCCAGGTGAGGCGGTCTGCTGGACTGCGCGCGCTAGGACGCGAGCTCCCAGGCGCCGGATCTGAGCGCCACCGCGCCCAGGCCACGGGGCGCTGAGACCCCTTTCTTGCCCGCTGCAGCTGCACCCCTCACTCAGGCCCGGGTCTTGAGGAAGTGAAGGTCCTTGGATACCCGCGACGCTCAAGTTTCTTTACAGCCTCAAGGTCCTAGAAAACAAAATTCGGAGATGGCGCGAGCAGCGAAGGCGGTGGCTACGGTTTCCGAAGCCCCCAGGCCAGCTGCCGGGAGAGGGACTGGGCTTGGGAGTCTCGCGAGAGCTGTGGCCCTGGGGAAGGCGGGGAAGCGTCCTGGACCGGTGGGCCCTGGGGACGCCGAGGGCTGGGAATTAGTCTGGCAGCAACGCTCGTCAACAGGCGCAAAGTTTTCGTTTACTGGGCTTTATTCAAGGTGGCTTGGGCAGAAAGTAGTCTTTGAGAGAAGACTGGCTGAATGGCCTCGGCCTGAAATGGGAGGAGGGTTGCATCTGACATTGTGTGATCTTGACGCTGAGCAAATCGGGATCCTGGTCCTGGAGTTGTTTGGAGAGAGAAACTTCTGGCGGCGCTCAGCTCTTGGGTCTACCCCAACAGGGCCAGTGGCGGCGGGTTTGGGGTCGGCTCAGAGCCTTCCGCTTACTGCTGGCTCCACGTAGAGTCCTGGCGGGCCAGGACTACCACCGGCGCAGCCTGGAGAGGGGACGCCCTATCTCTTCCCCTGGCTCTCCAATTTTTTTTTTTGTTTGTTTGCAGTTTTTGGCCGGGCTGGGTTTGAACCCGCCACCTCCGGCATATGGGGCTGGCGCCCTGCTCCTTTTAGCCACAGGAGCCTCCCCCCCCTTTTTTTTAAAATAAAAATTACTCTGCCTTGCTCCCTTTCGCTGTTCTGGATTCTCCTGGAGGGTCACTGCAGACCTCGGACCATGGCCTCGGTTAACCTTCACGGAATACCAGGTTTAAATCTCCTGGAGCCAGAGCGAGTCCTCTGTTCCTACTGGGAGGACCCTGGGAGCAGGGTCGGCTGGAAGTGGCGAAAGGCTGGCCTCTCAACCCAGAGTGAGTACCACTACCGGGCCATCTTCCTGGAGCTCCAGTGTCCAGTAGAAACCGGGTGCTTCCTCAGTTTTCCGTTGCCTGGCTTTCTAATTTCATTTCTACATTCCAGTGGGGCCCTGCCCCAGAAGTGACAGCACTGGAGAGGGAACTCAAGATACATCTCCTGCCCCCCAAGGCAGGTCCAGGCCCAGTTCTCAATGGTCCAGGCCCCCGCCCCTCATCTCAACATGGGACCCAGGTCTCCCCGTGGAAAGAAACTTCTCCAACACCATCTCCCCAGCCCTACTTAAGGGAGGTAAAGAATCTGGCTCTCCTCACTCTTGGCAGATGTGCAGGGCAGAAAGGTGTCTTTGTCCACAAGGCCAGTACCTGCAGAGTCTGCTTGGCTTTGGATCAAGATCTCTACTTCTGTTCTTGTTCCTGGGCCTCTGATAACTTTCTGCACCAAGGTCTAGTCCAGTCTTCCCTTTAGCAGCAGTAGCAAGAGACCCCTGAGGGGTCAGATCCTCCCTCCTGGGTCCTCCCTGACTTTGATGGGGGGGGGGGGCTGGGTGTTCTCACTCATGTAACTTTAAAACTTCATTTTGCCTTGGTTCTTATACTATGATGTTATGGTGTCTCATCTACTTTAAGAAGGAATTTTCTCATTTCTGAAATCTGGATTCCTATGGTGGGTGGGTGGGGGCAGTGAAAGGTTTTAGTGCTATGTGGTCCTGTGCCTACTCCATGTGACTTTAACCCCCCTCCTGACACACACAGGTGCACTGCTAATGAGGCATTTCAGGTGGTCCCTGGACTGTCAGGCACCAACCCTAGGTGGAGAAAGCCAGGAAGCCTGATGGGAGGGGGCATCCTTCAACAAGGCAAGGAATTCACAGGGGAGGAGCAGTTTAGAAAGGATCCATTCAGAGAGGTGGCTATGACCTCTACAACTGTAAGAAGTTTTTGGAAGACTTAACATCTGTTGATTTCCCTAATAATTTCCTTTTTATTGTAAACTCAATAGTGATCTGTGATTTTTAAAAAAAAACTATGTCCTAATATGCTTAAAAGAAATCTTTGAGTAAGTATAAAATAAAAATTCCAGGTAATATAAAAACAATGGATCATGACTTCATGGGTAACATTAAAAAAGTGGATATTTGCATATTTTGAATCAGACAAAAGTCTAATAACCAGGATATATGCAGAACTTCAATTAATCTACAAGGAAAAAACCAACAATCCCATACATCAATGGGAAACAGAGATGAATAGAGTCTTCTCTAAAGACAACATACAAATGGATAGCAAACATATGAGAAAATGCTCATCATCCCTAATTATTAGAAAATGCAAATCAAAACCACCCTGAGATATCATCTAACGCCAGTGAGAATGGCCCACATCAAAACTGCAGAAGCTGGCAT
>CAUYQV010112937.1:0-14241 GCA_963574575.1 Galagoides demidoff
TTGAGACAGAGTCTCAAGTTGTCGCCCTGAGTAGAGTGCCATGATGTCATAGCTTGCAGCAACTTCAGACTCCTGGGCTTAAGTAATTCTCCTGCCTCAGCCTCCCAAGTAGCTGGGACTACAGGTGCCCACCACAATGCCTGGCTATTTTTTGGTTGTAGTTGTCATTGTTGTTTGGTAGGCCCGGGCAGGATTCAAACCTGCCAGCTCCAATATGACTGGCGTCCTAGCTACTGAGCTACAGGTGCTGAGCTATGGGCATCACTTCCATAAAGTAGACTTAAGTTTTCCCTTGGTAAATTCTGTTGAATGTAATGTTTTCAGGACGTAAGTCATGTGTTTTTGAATCCAGTCAGCCAATCTATGCCTCTTTAATGGGGAATTCAAACCATTAACATTTATTGAGATAAGTAGAGTTTTATTCATCTTATTTGTGAGAATCCATTGCTTAGTTTTATCTTTTGCATCACTGTGGAAGTTAGGTTCTGTCCTTTAATTTCTGCGTTCTTACTTTGCTATAGATTCATTGTGATGGTCAGTGTGTAGAACAGGTTGAAGTATTTCCTGTAGAGCTGGTCTTCTGGTGAATTTCCTCAATATTTGCATATCAGTAAATGATTTGATTTCTCTGTCAATTTTAAAGCTTAGCTTAGCAGAATATAGGATTTGGCTGGAAATTGTTCTTTTTAAGTAGATTAAAGGTAGATGACCATTGTCTTCTTGCTTGAAAAGTTTCATTAGAGAAGTCTGCAATCACCCTGATGGATTTGCCCCTGCAGGTCAACTGGTGCTTACTCCTGGCATCTTGAAGAATCTTTCCTTTTGTTTTGACTTTGACAAAAGGTCAAAAGTTCATCACAATGTGCCTTGGAGAAGCTCTGTTAGAGTTGAGGGGTCCAATATTCCTCTGAAAGGAGTGTGTCAGAATCTTTGGTGATATTTGAGAAATTTTCATTTGTAATATTCTTTAGTATGGCTTTCATTCCCCTGGGGCATTCTTCTTTCCCTTCTCGGATACCTATAACTTGTATGTTTGAAGGCTTCATAAAGTCCCATAATTCTGTCAGTGAACGCCGCCGTTCTGCTTTCTCTCTTCTTTTCCGCCTCTTTAACTATCTGAGTTATCTCAAGAGCTTTGTCCTCTACCTCTGAGATTCTTTCTTTTGCATGGTCTAATCTGTTGTTGATACTTTCTATTGCATTTTTAAGTTTCCTAATTGACTGCCTTGGTTCCTTCAGCTCTGCTATAACCTTTCTATATTCTTCATATCATTCATCTCTTATTTGATCCTTTTTTTTTTGGTTTCCTTTTGGTTATTTTCCAATTTATCAGCAGTTTCCTTCATTGTTTTCATCATCTGTATTCTAAATTCCCTTTCTGTCTTTTCTAACATTTCTTTATAGGTGGAATTCTCTGCAGTAGCTCCCTCACGATCCCTTGAGGGCATTGCTCTGGACTGGTTTTTCATGTTGCCAGGATTTTTGAACTGATTCTTCCTCATGAGTGTTTTCTTTTATCTGTTTCCTTGCCCTAATTTTCCTTTCACTTCCTCTTGTTCTTTAAGTTACCATGCCTTTGGTATAGGGTTTTGATGAGTCCTTTTGGTATAGGAGCAGAAGGATGAGAAAATTAAAGAGCAAGAAGGGAAAAAAGATATAAAAAAAAAAAAAAGAAAAGAGAGAAATGAGAAGGGGTGAGTGAATGGGAATATGGACAAAAAGAAGAGAGGCACAGAAAGGAGGAGACAGGAGCAATATAGGTGTACAGTAGGGTACTTAAAAACCCCTGACCTCTGGGGTGCTGGGTTGGGTGTTTCCCTTGAGGTCAGCAGCTCTTTGCCAGCATGTTCAGACACAGTACCCCACCTCCACCAAGTAGAGAGGAAAGACAAAACTGCTATAAATCTAACCAAAACAAGCAAACAGAAAACTTTATGGGATAAAATTTGGGGAAATATCAAATAATAGAGGTAGAAACACTAGCAAAAATGAAGTTCTAATGTTAAAGAAGCAACAATGTAATATTATATTTAAACTAGAAACACTAAGAAAGAAAAGAAAGATTAAAAATATAAAAATCTAGAGGGAAAACGTTAAAATTTAAACAAAACAAAACAGGAAAAAAAAAACAAAACCAAAAACAAAGCAGTATGTAAATCTTGCTGAGTATTGTCTGAGCGACAGGTGATCTTCTGGGATATGAGATGTTAATCACAATGCTGATGCAGCTATACACGATGGAGACTGGAGGTCTCTGCTGATTTCTCAAACCCTGCAGGGCGGAGAGCCTAAATCTCTCCTCAGCCCACTTAAAAGGCACTTTAAACTGTTAACCTTGGCTAAGCAGAAGCTTTTCCAGGAAAGCACTTGTTGCTGGGATCACTCCTGAAGTAGCTACCTGCTTACCCAGTGTGCCAAAACCAGTCTCACTCTATGCCCCTGAGGGCCAAGGCTATAAGGCATCTCAGTCCCCACCTTTAGGCTGCTTAGTTACTAGACTACTGCCCAAGGTCTCCTGCCCGATCCTCCCTCTGCAATCCTGAGGGCAGAGCTTGCCAGGGCAGTTCTCCCACAATGGCTCTGTGTGGCCCACAGCTGAACACTGTTAGCCCTGTCCAGCTCAGCAGTTCAGTATGGGTCCCTAGACAACCCTTAAGGTCCCCTGCACTCTCTCCCGAGTTCTCTCAAGGTAGTTCAACTGAGTGGCAAGTCCAAAAAAACAAAACAGCTTACAGGTGAGGCCTTTCCAGTTTGTAATCTCAATGCTGCTATACTTGTAGCTGCCAAGAGGATTAGACCAAACAAACACATGCAACCATTTGCCAATTCTCTACTGCTTTTGTCCTCCTCTTGGGGTCTGAAAGTCTCTTGCTGACTCTTTGTGTCTCCAAATGGATGTTTCTGGGCAGATCCCACCAGCCAGAGATGCCTAGAGTCTTCTCTCCCCAGTCTTAACCATGCCCAGTTGTGAGGAAGCTGTTACTTGGCCACCATCTTGGTGCTCCCTCATTTTTTTTTGTTTTTTAGACAGTTTCACTAGGTCGCCCTCGGTAGAGTACCGTGGCATCACAGCTCACAGCAAACTCTAACTCTTGGGCTTAAGAGATTCTCTTGCCTCAGCCTCCCAAGTAGCTGGGACTACATGCACCTGCCACGATGCCTGGCTATTTTTTTTTGTTGCAGTTGTAATTGTCATTTATCTGGCCTGAGCTGGGCTCGAACCCGCCACACACAGTGCATGTGGCTGGCACTGTAACCTGCGTGCTATGGGTGCTGAGCTCTGTGGTAGCATTTACATTCCAGTGAATACTTGCAGCAGCTTCCTATTCTATATGTTTCTGTTTTCCGATAGAATAATGTATGAATAAACATTTAAGGTATATTGATTGAGCTTCTCAAAAAATTGTCCTAAAACAGCTCTCCATTTTCTATCATGCATGTGTCAGCCGAGTGACTTCCTTGCTGTTAAAAATGGCTGGGTTTGGTAAAAGGAGTGGTCTGCCTGGGTTTGCTTTCTGGAGTGGAAGATACTGTATTTCTAATGCTTGTTTCTTCACTATTGGCAGCAAAGCACAATTGTGTGCCACAATCGTGTGGACCCTAATGGTTCAAGATATCTGCTGGGAGATATGGAAGGACGGCTTTTCATGCTGCTTTTGGAGAAGGAGGAACAGATGGATGGCACTGTCACCCTCAAGGATCTCCGTGTGGAACTCCTTGGAGAGGTAGGGATTGTTTCTGTTTCTCTGCCACTTTCTCCTCAGTCCTTAAGAACCCCGGGACAGTGGTCCCACATCTTAACCTCAGGGAATTATGTTACTTGTTACCTAAGTGAAAGCTGATTGTTGACTGAGTTAAATGTTGGAGAATCTCAGAGGCTTCTCTAGGCAGTACCGGCGGCAGAAAGAGAAAAAAGAAAAATAAAAAAAGATATAATCTAGAATTGAGGCTGATTTCAATTCTGGGTGGAACTTACCTAAAAATTTAATACTTACACAGAGTATTTTAGAGGTTTCTAATTTGTCCAGACTGGAGATGTTGGGATTATCATTTGAAGCAGGTACCTGCAAGATAAATTATAGATGAAGAATCGCAAACCTCAGAGATATAGGAGCATTTGCTTAGTGTAACTTGTGGATTTGAAACAGAACTATTTTCTTGAGTTATGGTTGCAGTTGGAAGTTTTCTCAGTAGATGTCTGAGAGGTGGGTAGGATGGTGTCTGGATCCTGTGTAGAGTCTGTGTGATCTCTTTCATGCCACTGACTTTTTGCAGACCTCGATTGCTGAGTGTTTAACATACCTTGATAATGGTGTTGTGTTTGTGGGTTCTCGGCTGGGTGACTCACAGCTCGTAAAGGTAAGATAAGAAGACATTTTCTTCTTTCTGGTTTGTTTTTTGCTGTCCTTCATTGTTTCTTCTTCAAATTTCTCTTGTGTTTGATGCCTCTCAGAATCTCTCCAGCTTATCCACACCCCTACTGTTCAGCTTTTTACTGGGTTGATTAAACATCCTACCTGTGACTAGTTCTTTGTCCCAATGGTTCATTCAGAAAATGTGCCAGGCAAGGTGCTAGGTGTTGTGGCTATAGTAATGAACAAGATCCAGCTCCTGCCTTTGAATAGGTCATAGTCTAATCTAATGGATCTTTAGGATATAAGACTTTGGCCCTTCCCTGTAAAAGAATGCATGCAAAAATTCAATGCTTATCTGAAATCCACCCATAGGACTGGGACCCTAGATAGAAATCTCTGGCTGGAGGAATTTGAGTACAGCCTGGGCAACATGGCAAGAGCCTCTCTCTAAAAAAAAAAAAAAAATTAAAAATTTAGTACCTGCCTGAGGTGTCAGCTACTCAGGAGGCTAAGGTGGGAGGATCACTTGAATTCAGGAGTTTGGTATTGTAGTGAGCTGTGGTAAGTTATACTACTGTACTCCAGCTTAGGTGACAGAGTGAGACCCTAATTTAAAAACAAAAACAAAAACCCTGGCTGGTAGTGGATCACTTTTTGGTTATCATGTTCCTTTTTTGTTTTTTTGTTTTGGAGACAGAGTCTCAAGCTGTCATCCTGGGATAGAGTGCCATGTGACATTATAGCTCACAGCAATCTCAAACTCTTTGGCTCAAGCAGTCCTCTTACCTCAGGGTTTTTTTTTTTTTTTTTTTTTTTGCCCTTTTTGGCCAGGGCTGGGTTTGAACCAGCCACCTCTGGCATATGGGGCTGGCACCTTACTCCTTTGAGCTATAGGTGCTGCCCACTTTTTTATATTTTTATAAGAGACGGGGTCTTACTCTGGCTCAGGATGGTCTTGAACCTTGAGCTCAAGCAATCTACCTGCCTCAACCTCCTAGTCGGACCGACCACCATGTTCCTTTGTTAATAGTTCTTTTCTAGGCTGGGTGTGATGGCTCATGCCTGTAATCCTAGTACTTGGGAGGCCAAGGCCGGTGGATTGCCTAAGCTCATGGGTTCAAGATCAGCCTGAGTCAGAGTGAGACTCCATCTCTAAAAATAGTTGGGCGTTGTGGTGGGCGCCTATAGTCCCAGCTACTCAGGAGGCTGAGGCAAGAAAATTGCTTGAGCCCAAGAGTTTGAGGTTGCTGTGAACTGTGATGCCTTGGCATTCTACTGAGGGCAACAAAGTGAGACTGTGTCTTTAAAAAAACAAAAAACAAAACTTCTTTTCTAGAAGCATCTATTGGAGCCCAAGATGGGCAGATCTAACAGGATTCAGAGTTTCTTTTGGATAATAGCCATCTCTTTAGGTTGATTCTATTTGGGGCATTCCAAGACTAACATTGTGTTTTCTTTTTAGCTCAATGTTGACAGTAATGAACAAGGTTCCTATGTAGTGGCCATGGAAACCTTTACCAATTTAGGACCCATTGTGGACATGTGTGTGGTGGACCTGGAGAGGCAGGGGCAGGGCCAGGTAAGGACCTTATCCTGGAAGTGGATAGCTGGTATGCCCACTCAAGCTGTATCCTCCTAGTTTTGCTTATCTAGAATGGAGAGTGTGCACCAAAGATACTTTTAAGAGCCTCACAAAATCTCAATGATATGAAGATAACCGCTATTTCCTAGTGTCTATCTTAGTCTGCCAGGCACTTTATATACATTAATCACACAAGCCCCCTATTAGATAGGGACATTCTTGGCCATCTAAGAAGTAAGGAAACTTAGGGCTGTGGAAGATGAAGTAACTTCCCAAGGTCACCCAACTAGTAACTTGTAGGTGTGTCTGACTCCAGATCGGTGCTTGTTCTAGTAAACTAGGTTCCAAGGATCTAAGCAAGCTTGCCAGGAACAGTGGTAGGAACTTTTTGCTGCTTTCAACTAGGACATCCTGTCTGCTTGGTAAATTTGAGAGACCAACTTCTGTAAAGTCTGCATCCTCCAGCTTAGTTCCACAGTAAGGGTTCTTGAGTTTAGCTATAGGACATTTGCTTTCTGGGCCTTGTTATATTTCTTGCAGTCTCTTCAGGGAGTTATTTAGAAACCTTTTCTCTATTTGCAGTTGGTTACTTGCTCTGGGGCTTTCAAGGAAGGTTCCTTGCGGATCATCCGGAATGGAATTGGAATCCATGAGCATGCCAGCATTGACTTACCGGGCATCAAAGGTACCCTTTTGGTGCATGCAGGATGCAGAACTTTGTCAAGTGACTTTGGCCTTCATTGCGTGTCGTGAAGACATTTTGGTGGGAGCTGGAGCTAAGCAGAGCAAATGGAGAGCGAAAAAAGTCATAATGACAAATCAAGTGGTAGAAGCTTAAATATAGTTAAGATTATAGTAAAGGAAAATTTAAAAAAAATTGCCTTTGATCAAAATTGGTAGATATAGGAGCGGAGGAGGAAAAGATTACAAGTTAATGTTGTTTATTTAAGGGAGTGGCAGAATCTACAAAGAAAGGGGACTGAGGATATCATACAAAGTGCCTGTGGCTCAGTGAGTAGGGCACCGACCCCATATACTGAGGGTGGCGGATTCAAACCCAGCCCCTGCCAAACTGCAACAAAAAAATAGCCAGGCCTTATGGCAGGTGCCTGTACTCCCAGCTACTCGGGAGGCTGAGGCAAGAGAATTGCCTAAGCCCAGGAGCTAGGAGGTTGGCTGTGAGCTGTGACGCCATGGCACTCTACCAAGGGCAATAAAGTGAGACTCTGTCTTTAAAAAAAAAGAAAAAAGTAACTTCTAGAACAAAAACATAAATCTTCCTAAATTCCAAGAAAATTACAATTAGAAAAGATAAGAGAAAGGCTATATAGTGAGATTTTTACAGTGTGTTAACAGTAAATCTAAAACAATATGACAGAATTGATATCAAACATGGGTGTCATATCAGTAAATGTTAATGAACTTACCTGTTATGATGAAAAGATAATCAGATTGAATTATAAAACCACTTCAAAGTTGTATATAGGAGGCATATCATTAAAAAAGTAATTCAGAATATACAAAAAAGGAGGAAAGATGAATAAAGAGGTGTATAAAAGTAGGAAGAGATCATAACTATAAAACTGAGGGGAATCAACTCAAAAACTGTTGCAGACAATATGAATTCATTAAGGTAGCAGGATATAAAATTAAATACACTGAAATCAGTCATTTTTTTTCTTTTTGAAATGAATAGTTTTCATGTAAACACAAGTAAAAGGTAGAGTAGAAGGAAACACAATTTTTAGTAACAGTAAAAAAATGCCAGTGAATACACTTAACAAGAAATGTGCAAAACTTGTGCAAAGGAAATTTTAAAATACTTCTGAAAAATGAGAAGAATAGAGCGATCAAATGAAAAAGACCTAAAAGGTCTACAAATCAATATCATATGATCTTTCTTTCTTTTTTTTTTTTTTTTTTATTATAGACAGAGTCTCACTTGGTTGCCCTTGATAGAGTGCAGTGGTGTCCTCACAGCAACCTCAGACTCTTGGGTTTAAGCAGTCCTTTTGCCTCAGCCTCCTAAGTAGCTGGTACTATAGGTACCTGCCACAACACCTGGCTATTTTTTGGAAATGGGGGTCTTGCTCTGGCTGAGGCTGGTCTTGAACCTGTGAGCTCAGGCAGTCCACTGGCCTCGGCCTCCCAAGTGCTGGGATTATAGGCATGAGCCACTGCGCCTGGCCAAGTTGATCTTTCTTTAACCTATATTTATTATCTCACAATAGAGATATCTACAGATTTATTTCCTTGACCTAACAAGTCCAAGTCCAAACAAATAAGAGAGGTCAGGAAAACTTAAAAGTGAGATGGAACTAGCCCTGCCAGATATTAAAACTTACTAGTAAGCCTTGATAATTAAAAAGTATAGTGTTGTTGGTGAACGTGCAGAGTCTAATAGGCAGATTGAGACATCCAGAAATAGACCCAATTACATGTGGAAATGTAGTATGTGATAGTGGTGACATCTCTGTTAAAGTTGGGACTTTTTAATAAATGGTGTTGGGATAACTAGAAGTCACTTGGAAAAAGATAAGTTTGTATCTACATTGCCAAATATATGTTTTGCTAGAATCTAAATGGATCAAAGATTTTTTTTTTTTTTTTTTTTTTTTAGACGGAGCCTCAAGCTATCTCCCTGGGTAGAGTGCCATGGCATCACAGCTCATAGCAACCTCCAACTCCTGGGCTCAAGCGAGTCTCCTGCTTCCGCCTCCCAAGTAGCTGGGACTACAGGCGCCCGCCATAATGCCCAGCCATTTTTTGGTTGCAGCCATGATTGTTGCTTGGCAGGCCCGGGCTGGGGATTCGAACCCGCCACCTTAGGTATACGTGGCTGGCGCCTTAGCTGATTGAGCCACAGGCGCCGAGCCGATCAAAGATTTAATATAAAAATGAAGCCATACAAAAACTAAGAGAAAAAGCTGGTAACTTCTTCTTTCAAAATGTATTTTGGAATGGGAAGGTCTCTTAAAACTACTATTGAAAGTACAGAAGCCAAAAGGAAAGATTCATAAATTCAACTACCTAAAAATAAAACACTTGTGTACAGCAAAAACAAAACACTATTAATTCAGAAGAAATGACAAACTAGATAAAAATACCTCCAGGTCATCTTGTAGGCAAGACCTGTATTTTCCTAATTTGTAAGAAATAATGTAGAAAGAATATTACCAAATTTCCTGTCCCCAAATTGACAAAAGATAGGAGTGGACAGGCCTCGCTTACTATATATAATAAGAGAAAAGCACATCAACATTCTTTACCAGTTTACCAAAATCCAAAAGTTCAACAATACCTTAGGTTGGTGAGGCTGTGAGAGGGTTCATGAACCCTCTCACAGTAGAAGGGAAGTTGGAAGTATCAAGAGTTGCAGTTAGTGATTTATCCAGCAATCCCAATTCTGAGCCTCTACCCTATAGACTTCCATATTTATAAAATGAATGTAAATATATGCCTTTTCATTGTGGCATTGTATGTTTTAGGAAAATACCAAGATGGGTCCATTAGTGAGGACTTGTTAATAAACCGATACAGTCACACAATTAAATACTATACAGGTGTAGAAAATGAGGAAACATTGTGTTCTGATAAGGGCTCCCGCAAATGTTAAGTGAAAAAGCAGGGTGCAGAGTAGTGTTATGATAGGCTATTTCATATTTGTATTTGCTTGTAATAGTGTTTACCCTACTTCCTTACATTAAAACAAAAATTAAGTTGGGTGCAGTGTTGCAGGCCTATAGTCCCAGCTACTTGGGAGGCTGAGGCTGGAGGGTCACTTGAGCCTAGGAGTTTGATGCCAGCCTGGGCAACATAATGAGATCCTATGTGTTAAAAAATAATTGGAAGGTTAAATAAGAAATTACTATTATTATTTATTTATAACTATTCTTTTTTTTGAGACAGTCTCATCACCCTGGGTAGAGGGCAGTGGTATTTAGATCACAGCAACCTCAAACTCATGCCTCTGCCTCCCAGAATGCCTCAACCTCCCAGAGTGCTAGGATTACAGGCATGAACCACAATGCCTGGCCAAGAAGTTATTATTGATTAGTGGCTTGGAGGATGGGCTGGAGGGGAGAGGTGTGGGAGTGAGACTTCTATGTACTTTTTCAAGATAAATTTTGACTTTGAGTTATGGAAATGTATCATCCAATTTTAAAATATCAGAGTCTTAAAGCCAGGAAGGAATAGACAGGGGGTTTCAGCTCAGGATTTGGACTCCAAAGTTCCTGCCCTTCCTGTGGGGTCTACCCTGCCGTTTGATGTATACCCTGAATGTTGGTCTGTGCTGTGTATCTGAATCCTCGGTCCTTGTTCTAGGCTTATGGCCACTGAGGTCTGAACCTAATCGTGAGACTGATGACACTTTGGTGCTCTCTTTTGTGGGCCAGACGAGGTAAGGATGGGTCTGGTGCCAGCTCTCGATGCTGGTGTGAAGGCTGTCAAGTGGGGAAGTGGGGCCCAGCATGACACAATTCTCCCTTCTGCAGAGTTCTCATGTTAAATGGGGAGGAGGTGGAAGAAACTGAACTGATGGGTTTCGTGGATGATCAGCAGACTTTCTTCTGTGGCAATGTGGCTCATCAGCAACTTATCCAGGTAACAACTGAGGAAGGGAGGATGTGACTGTACTTGAATCTGACCTAGAGTGTGGTACAGAGCACTACTGGATTTCAAAACAATTGATTTTTGTGGCTCTTAAAGTAATGTAGAAATTCTAGGGAAAACAAAATTATCTGATAACCTGTTACTCAGAAATCACAACTCAACTTTGTGGAGTTCTCTTTGTTGCTTTATTTTTCCTCTCCAAATGTATATATATTTTTTCATATTTTCTTTTTTGACTGAGATTATTTGGGTCCTGTTTTAACATTGACTATACCATGTCTCCTGAGGCACTCAGAATTTTTCTTCTCATTATAATAGCGATACATGCTTATTTATAAAAAATTTGGAAAATACCAAAAAACAGAAAGAAGAAAAAAATAATTAGTCATAATGCTACCATCCATATATGACTGGTGGCAGCCTTTTCCACATATCAATCATAACCAGAGCTCTTACTCTCTTCTGATCCTTTTCAGTCTATTTGTAATATGGGGACAGATAGTCTTTTGGTGTTTGTTATACACGAGAGTCCAATTTCTGAGTGCTTTCCCACCCCACAGCAATCTTTTGAAATTTGCTGTGACCCAGATGCCTTTCAATTTTTTGCACACACTCCTTGCTTTCCGAGCTATTCTCAGCTCTGTGGCCAGAGTCGGTGTCTTGCCAGTGGTGTAGGGCACTGTGGTGTCTGGGAATTAATGAACTCTCTCCATCTGGTTTTCCTTTTAGCCACCTGGTAGTGGCAGATTGGTAAAAATCAGAGGGAAAGTTCTGCTGATTTGCAGACTAAAGTGTGGGATGTGCCCAGGTACTGAGTCATTGCTTTGTCCGTGTTATCTAAATAGTGGTTTGAAGACTGGCACCAGCTCACCTATTTATTATTAAAGAGGTTTCATCCTTAAATATAAACTCATTCATGCACAGTAAGATGAATCAATAGATAATGGTGATACTTTCTGTTTCAGTGATAAAATGAATCTATAAAATGTTTTTCTTTTCTTTTCTTTTTTTTTTTTGTTGAGTCAGAGTCTCAAGCTGTTGCCCTGGATAGAGTGCTGTGGCATCATAGCTCACAACAACCTCCAACTCTTGGGCTCAAGCTTCCCTCTTGCCTCAGTTTTTCTATTTTTAGTAGCTCAGCCTCCCTGAGTGCTGAGATTACAGGTGTGAGCCACCACCCAGCCTATAAACATTTTTCAACATAATTGTATGACCTTTATTAAGGTGATTTAAATAATTTTAACGGCTCATGCACAGTAAAGAATTTGGATATTTTAGAGATCTGATTTTGGGGTAGAGAAAAACTGCTAGACTGATAGTCACAGGGTCTTAGTCTGTTGATACCCTACCATAGGATACAGTTTGGTTACTCAAGCAAGCGGCAGTTAGAAAGAAATAGGCGTTTTGCTCCCTAGCTGAAGGTTTATTAGCTGTAAGCTGCTTTAAGCTCATCCAAAAATGACATCCATTATAATTATTCATAGCAAGAATTTGGAAAACAAAAATATGCCCAAAAAGGCCTTATCTGGCTTATTCCTAGGGCTTGTAGGGCTGCTTTTACCCCCTGCCCCCTTCTGCTACTGTGTAGATCCATGCAGGTGCTTGGAGACATCTGCTTGTCTGCTCTTCTTTCTCTAGATCACTTCAGCATCGGTCAGGTTGGTCTGTCAAGAGCCTAAAGCTCTGGTCAGTGAATGGAAGGAGCCTCAGGGCAAGAACATTAGTGTGGCCTCCTGTAATAGCAGCCAGGTAGTGGTAGCCGTTGGCAGGGCCCTCTACTACCTGCAGATCCATCCTCAGGAGCTGCGACAGATCAGGTGCGTGTGTGCTCTTGTCTGCTTGTTTTCCTCCCCTGCTCTCTGGGACTTCTTTGATCCTTGGGTTCCTTCCTCTGCCATATTCCTCTTTGTTTAGCCACACAGAGATGGAACATGAAGTGGCATGCTTGGACATCACACCATTAGGGGACAGCAATGGGATGTCCCCTCTTTGTGCCATTGGCCTCTGGACAGACATTTCAGCTCGTATCTTGAAGCTGCCATCTTTTGAACTACTGCATAAGGAGATGCTAGGTGGAGGTATGTGTCATTTAGGGACTTGGGTTGGAGTCAGAACCATCATGTGGAACAGAACTTAATGTTTCCTTTTTCCATAGAGATCATTCCTCGCTCCATCCTGATGACCACCTTTGAGAGTAGTCATTACCTCCTTTGTGCCTTGGGAGATGGGGCACTTTTCTACTTTGGGCTCAACATTGAGACAGGTGAGACTAGGAGTGAGGGGCTCTTTCAAAAATGGAGAGTGTTAGTCTCCATACCTGTAGCTCAGTGAGTAGGGCACCGGCCACATACACTGAGGCTGGTGGGTTTGAGCCCAGCCCGGGCCTGCTAAACAACGACAACTGCAACCAAAAAATAGCCAGGCATTGTGGCGGGCGCCTGTAGTCCTAGTTACTCGGGAAGTTGAGACAAGAGAATCGCTTAAGTCCAAGAGTTTGAGGTTGCTGTGAGCTGTGATGCCAAGGCACTCTACCGAGGGCAACATAGTGGCACTCTTGTCTCAAAAAAAAATGGCGAGTATTAGAGTTACACAGAGTTCTTAGCCTCAGGCTGCTGCCTTTGAACCTTCACAATCCAGCTGTTTGTCCTTTTTCTTTCCTTCCTTCTTTCTCCTGATGCCATTCATTCTGTAGGCTTGTTGAGCGACCGTAAGAAGGTGACTTTGGGCACCCAGCCCACCGTATTGAGGACTTTCCGTTCTCTTTCTACCACCAACGTCTTTGCTTGCTCTGACCGCCCCACTGTCATCTACAGCAGCAACCACAAATTGGTCTTCTCCAATGTCAACCTCAAGGAAGTGAACTACATGTGTCCCCTCAACTCAGATGGCTATCCTGACAGGTGAGTCTCTGTCTTCTGCAAGTGCCATTGATTGAGGGCATTTGTGAAGTTTTCTTCAAACTATTCTTAAGAATTTTTCTAATGTCAAAGTCAGTAAATAGCTGAGACGGGAAGTGTAGAGCAGAGGTTCTCAGATCCAGCCACCCATTAGAAGAAGCTGGGAAGCTTTAAAATTATATATATAGTATATAGTGGTGTGTGTTTTTTTTTTTGAATCTTCAGATTTTGAATCAATAGGTCTGAGGATGGGCTATAGAATCTAAATGTTCAGAACACTTCTCAGGTGTGTGAGATGATGAGTTAAGTTCCAGAGCATCTGATTTAGAGACTTTCCTGTGGTCCCCTAGTGCTGTGATTTTCAACACATGTGCCTTGAAAAACTTTTTGAAGATCATTAATTAAATTCTTTTCAAAAGAACTTCAGAGCACAATAAGCATATTCTTTTATTCTTCTTCTTTTTTTTTTTTTGTATGTTCAAGTGTGCCCTGAGATAAAGGTTGAAAAACATTGCCCTGGAGCAGGGGTGCTCAAAAGGTGGTCTCAACTAGTAGCAACAGCACTGCCTTATAGATGTATTAGAAATGCAAATTGGCTTGGCGCCTGTGGCTCAATTGGCTAAGGCTCGAGCCACGTAAGCCTAAGGTGGTGGATTCGAATCCCCAGCCCAGCCCGCCAAACAACAATGATGGCTGCAACCAAAAATGGCCAGGCATTGTGGCGGGCGCCTGTGGTCCCAGCTACTTGGGAGGCGGAGGCAGGAGACTCGCTTGAGCCCAGGAGTTGGAGGTT